>VCRD01006145.1:5783-29204 GCA_006783055.1 Trinorchestia longiramus
TTTATGTAGTGAAATAATTCACCATAACGTATACTACTATTTCTTTTCGATGGTTCAATTTCTCCATCATGGCTAAGTGTGTGTGCTTGTTTGAGTAAAATGGGATTTGGGTAGCAGCCTAAGAATGGATCAAACAGCTCGTTCCTGTTGCCATATTGTACTCTAAAAGAACAAAATAATAATTTGGTTCGATTTCATACACTAAATAAAAAATGGACCGACGCAATTTCTACCAGGGGACAACATCCAAAAGCTCTTTTTAAGAAAAAAGGTCAGTAAAAATGTCTTTCACCTTCATATTCACTTTCATGAAAAGTTCATTCAAAACTATGCCACCGAATATTTTTTTTGTTTTATTTCTGATATTTTACACTTTTTACTTAGAAATTCCTTACCGAAACATGAAAATATTTTATATATATATATATATATATATATATAAAGTTAAAAGATAAATATTAAAGTTGAAAAAAAATCCTTCAAACTTCTTTCCTTAACACAAACTCATGTATTCCAGAGTATCCGACGATGCGATCATTTTTTGCCTCAAAGACGCTGGTGTTTTTGGTGCAACTTTGTTTGCAAGACCACCTCTACACAAGGGAACTAAAGTGCTGCCCATCTCACCTCATTGCTGCAACGAGATCTCAATGCACAGCATGCAGGCTCCTACTTGAATAGCGCCTGCATGCGATGCTGCTCAGCGTATTGGTGCTTAATCTCGTTTTGGACCCGTTCAAGTAAGAATGTTATTCTCCCTCTCCAAGGTTAGCAAACTGAAACGATACACTTCAGGTCATGGTGTTCCTGTCCTTGACAGTTTGAATATCCCTCTCTAGGCCTACAGTATGTCTGCGTCCTTGACAGGTTATCTCTCTCTAGGCCTACAGTATGTCCTCGTCCTTGACAGTTTGAACGTCACTCTCTAGATTTACAGTATGTCCCTGTCCTTGACAGTTTGAATATCTCTCTCTAGATTTACAGTATGTCCCTGTCCTTGACAGTTTGAATATCTCTCTCTAGAGTCAAGACCTGCAGTTTGTTCCTGTCCTCCGTATTACTCTATAATGAATGGAAACAGAAACTATAGTGACCCGCTCTTAAAAAAGACACGTTCAGAAAAACACATACTCTGTTGAATTTTATGTTTTGGGAATTAAATCTTAGTTATGAATATTTTCAGGAAACTAAGACACTGTGTCTTAGGCGCCAATATTGCTTTTATATGCTGCTATCCTCTAAGTTGTTGCTTTGGATATCCAGCTATTTTTGTAACGTTTGAATCGGTAAGCCCATTGCGTCCATTCTTCCAGACATATCAAAGCAAGAGTAGATCACAAAGGATACGGTAAGAAATATTAAGTGTACCAAAAAAATATTGCAGTTTATTAATTCCATATTGATCTTCATAAAATTTTATGCTTGTGGCCTAATGTGCAAGATAAAAACATCCACGATAATTATGTATTCACACCTGATATCAGAAAATAGTAAATGCAGATACTATATCTTCCAAGCTAGCAAGGCGGGATGAATTTCATTAATGTAAGTATGCAAATGACGGTTAAAGCTTTTCTAGCTTATCGGAATAGACTATGCTTTTGTATACATCTTCATATAAGTATTGTTATAGTACTGCAATGTTGCACGCATTTAACCGGAAATGAATTTCATTCATATCTGCGCTGATAAATACAAACCACTCATGAACATACGATAAAATGTGGCAGGTAGAAAAAAATTAAATGTGTACTATGACCCTAAAATTTGAATAATTTCTGAAAAACAATATTGATTTGGGTGCAATTTTTCATGAAATAATCATAAATGTCTATGCAAGAGAAAGAACGTATAATAGTACAACACCGATAACGCTAAGCAATCTGTTTTATCACTGATGTCATTAAAATGTTATTGCACCATGTAGTTAAAAATAGTGCAATTATTTTCAAACATTAGATAAACGTTATCATTTCAAAACGCTTCCTTCAAATCAATGTTTACGTCGTCCATTTTTTGTGGAAAAATTGTTTTTATAATTAATTAAAAATATATTAAGTTCATTAATTTTGGTTCATCTCAAGATTTTCTTCAATTCAGTGTTTGCTTCTACGACTGATAACATTCATGATAGCGATAAGAGCCAAGTATATTACGTAGTTCTATCACCAACAAACGTCAACAACGGCACATCAAAAATGTTCAGTAGCTCCTAGCATCGCGCTGCAGAACAACTATTACGTATTTTGGCTTTAAAATGTGAACTCCTTGTCTGACATTACTCTCCACTCAACTAAATTTCCGATTAGAAGTAATCTTCAAAGCCCATTATAACTTCAATATGTGAACAGAACTCTATGAATTACCGCCAATGGCAACTTATATGAATTTTCGTGCTTGGTTTTTCCCTTGGAAAAAATTCCATGCTATTAAAATGACTGAACTTGCTTGTGACATTAATCTTCTCGTACGTCAAGTCTCTCTAAAATGTTTACTTAAAAATAGAAGGGAAAAGTGCGTCGGTTAAATAAAACATGTTACTGATTCCGGCCTTAGTAAATCAAAGTTTTCCTCACCAATGATTCACTCGAAGTGAGCCACTTGGATTCCCTCATCAGTGCAGTAATTGAGAATGCGTAAATTTGGCGGGTTTTTCAAGCATTTTAATTAAAAAGCAATTTCCATCAAGAGAAGCATTTTTCATATTCAACTACTCACTGCATGAAATCAATAGAAAAGAATGTTAAGCATTAAAGTTAATTGGTACTCTTTAGTGGATACTTCGTATCAAACTATTTCATCATTTTAGTTTTTTAGCGATTTCCTAAAAAAACATAGTGAAAGGTACATTCATTTATTATTTGTTATATGTCTATATGTGTTCATGCTTTTCCCTCCTGCCAGCCGAAAAATTTTACCCCTTTAGGTATAGCCTCATTTTCCTGCTTTTAAGAATTGAAAATATTGTGTTCCTTAATTCATGTGTTTCATTATTTATCTCTATATACAGGTTATACTTTGGCGTGCCATTGGCGTGGCATGCAGTTTCGACTGACAAGATTGTCTCGTATAGAAACGACACTCCGCGTATGCGCTTCAATGGAAAAAATAAAGATTCGGGACCCGACCTTGCTAACATTCCTAAGCTTTATTAGATTTGCTTTTCTACATCAGCTTCCCGAAGAAAAGTATTGTACAGCCTTTCAGATGACTGGACATTCATATTAGTCCCAATTTGTTTATTTGTTTGGTATATAGTTGTGTACATTAGCGATGGATTGAATTGTAGTGAATTCATCCATGACAGCCTTAGGTATGTCGTTGGTATTACGCATGTGAAACGTCAAGTCGCTGCTGCCCTAATAGGTACCGTGAATGTAGGCTTCTGCAGCCACCCACTTGGTCCTATTGAGCCTCATAGAACTCTTCTCAAGTCGGCCATCCACTCGAGGAGTTAGCCTAAAGCACTATGAAGGTCAGTTGATTTAGTAGTAGGCACACTTATAAAGCTAGACATTATTTCGTGAACTTTCGGGAATAATATTTTGCTTGAATGCGCTTTCCTTGACATCTTGTGCGTAGTCTTTCGTCTGGCGTAATTGAAGAAGTAACCCAATACCGCTCTTATGACCGACTCACTACTATAGTTCGCACTGCCATGCAAGTTAAGCTGACAACTATGATAATTTTTCAACATTATTATATCCAACAGTCTAATTTTTTTCTTGATTGATAGTTCCATAGTGTATTTTTGTAATAAATGTTTCTCCCGTGATAAATACTCTCCCCGTAAATAACGTCTCCGTTCTCACCTAAATTTACTGCGCTTTCTAACAGTAATTTGTTAAGAGCAATTGCTGTTATTGAAATTGCTGCAGCCATATATACTAGATAACGATGCTCGTTCCTTGGCGATTGTTTTGAACCACATGTCCATGCCGATGTTATCGGATTCAATTGCTTACACTCCAAAATTTATCGAGTCCATTATTTTCGAATGCCTTTCAAACGATCAACCTCCTAGTGGGCTCTATTTCGTTAGAAGAAAGTGAAATGAAATACGATATTTTCCAGATACTTTTTCTCGTACGTTTCCCCTAAATTTTTTATTTGTACATCAATTGCTTAGGTTTGTTCTGTAGTAAAGCATCCAATTAAGGGATCATATATATCTTACACTCAACTCAGTTTTAATGAAATACTTTCAACAATAAATTTTAGTATTTGAATAAACCTAATTCATATTATCGCAGAAGTTATTTCCATACGCTTTCCACCATATGCAACATGTATAAGCTACCAATTTTTAAATGAAATCCAGAGCTGATTTTTAATATTAAAAAATATGCGGCAAAAAAAGTTTAAAATTTTAACTCTGATAACTTTTATGATATAAAATGAAATTGCTCACATCTTTGCCGTTAGCATAAGTACAGTGCAAAAGTCAAAAATAGTATTTATCGAATGTTGGGGAACATAGCTGGAAAAATAAAATGTAATCACCCTGACGAAGGCTAGATTCTCCTAAGTAGAGAGTTAGCAGGAATGTGCAATATGATATACCAGTAGGCCGCAGAACACCAGTAGACCAGTTGGCCGCAGAACATTAGCTCTGAGAGTCATTTCTAGTTCTGATAATAGGCACACAAACCCGATACTAGATTAGCCTCTATTTCAAATGTTTTGATTTCTGCTCCCAGCAAGCGACATATCCCGTCAATATTGTTTTCGCCTTCACTGAAGCAAAAGCAAGTAATAGTTGACGGTCGTTTTTTTACACAAGACAACGATTATGACGCGAAAAAATCACGACGTTGTACGTGTTAGGATACGAATAAAACACAAATTATGTATCTTAATTCACTTCTCAAATCATCAAAAGTAATCCAATCAATACAGAGGAGATATTTGTATAAAAATATAGGCTTAAATCTTCCCCTTCACCATGAAGATGCTACTGACGTTATTGTCTTGCATAATTTAGAAAAAACTTATTACATTCTCTGACGTCCGTAGCAGCAGCACGTCAGTGGAGTGGTTAGAACCCGCTGGTAGACGAGACATTAGGGAACCTTATTCATGGAGACGTAAACCAGAATGCTAAATTAATTCTTCCGCATATATTTTATGGTTTTATTCTGAGAATGATGCTGTGAATCTTACGCTGGTGATACAATGGTTTTCACGTTCTCAGCAAATGGTCCATAAACTTTAAACTGCTGAGATGCTCATCTGCTAGACTGCTTGATTTGGACACGCAAAAGCCTCTTTTTGCGACTGGCGGTGAATCCAGTTTTTGTCTTTGAAGTGAATTAGTTTCTGTCTTTAGACATTCTTAAGACATCTTATGCACTCGAACACTGACTTTAGAATTCAGTCATTGATAGATAGTAGTGAGAACTTTTCAAGTTCCTAGATATTTTCTTCATACCGTTAGTGTCATTCATGTGTTGTTAACAAAGTTATTTTCTGATAATAACTGGGAACAGCATTCAATTAAAGTTGATGAATCAATCAAAAGAGCTTTATTTTACGCACTTGACGTAAAAAATGAAGTTGGAATAAATAATTCAAATTTCTTGAAGACTTACACTATTTCTAACGTGAAGAAAGACTTAGACTGAGTTACCTCAGCCTTAAAATCTCTGCTCCAGCCTACATGTATTTTTCAGTTGCTTTTATTCCAATACTGACTTCCTCATTCGCTACATTGTCTTGCTAGCCTCTCACGCTGGTTTGCCTGCATAGATTCACGTTTTAGTACACGCTAGTTGCAGGGTACTCTCCACTCTCCTGACGGATATTTCAGACCAGTAAGGATTGAACACAATTCGCGATTGCCAATGACTGAATGGCGTTATGAGACAGGAACGAGCTGCAAAATAACTCGCAGATGGTGTTACCACTAACTTCAAGTTTATACTTTTCATTCTATTCAGAAATTAGAGACTAGTATGTGTCACTAAAAATTAGAAATATGTTACCATTGATTTTCATAACTGGTCATATAACGTCAAATCAAGTTGCATCGTAAATTTTGCTGATTTTCAAGTTTCAATGTTCGAACATGAATCAATAGCATACAGTATGAGCTTCATGAAGACCTGACTTTATTACTGAAGCAATAAAGCGTCTAGGGTTAGTAGGTTTAGTCAACCGCAGATTTTTTCCTTCATCACTACAAAGAGCGTCCACGTACAGTTCAAGTGACTGTGTCCAGACTTATGCATCTTCGCATGTTGCTCCACGTGATTTATATCAGTTCCTCAGATATTAGGAAACTACTACATTCTAGAAGCAAAGCCAAAAATAAATTCTTGACTCCAAAACTAAACATACAAGAGGTATCAGAGAAAAGGTGGATAAATGGACAGATTACTGATAGAATTATGTAGGAAAATAAAGGTTAACTAATTACGTGCTTAAATGGACCTTAATACTGAACTGAAAAATTAGCAAAACTTTTTTACGGCCTACAACTGAAGCCATGGATAACCTAATAATGGCAGTGAAACGGGAATGACTATGGTGCTATGATAAGAGTACATCAAATAAGTTGCCTACGGACTCGACTATCCGAAAAAGTTATGTATCTATGTCTCGCAAATTTAAAGTGCGAACGGTTCCCATTCCATAATTCAACTGCAAACACCGTAAGCAGGCAATAGAGAATCCACCTTTTGTGTACTTAAAGAGCTATTTTCCCTCGTCCCAGTGCACATCGCCTGTACTCAGCGCAAATGCACATGAAAAGCAACACTGCTCACCATGAAGTACCTCAATAGACCAAAGATGTCTTTGACGGGTATGACTCGTTTCTGTGCGCATGGTAATTATTATACAATTGATAAATCTGAGAGGCAGCCTTAATGCAAACTTTGAGTGGTTACCATCTCTCTCTTTAGCCAGTTGGAGGAATTCTGACAAGACTCTTGTGTCAGTAGTCAAATGAATCACAATTTCCAGCTTGTCGACAGAATCTATCACTGCAATAATTGAAATGTTGACGTCTTGAAAACATTGGAGCTCGGAGGTGCACCTGTCACATTAGCAATGCTTGTTTTTATTCCATATTTTATTACTTCCTACTAATATACTTAGATTTAGATAGAAAAACCTAAAACGTGTTTATGAACTAAAATTAAAAAAAAGGTTAAATGATTAAAGCATAAATAATAAATCAATCGTATTATTGAAAAAAATCACCCTCCATAAACAAAGTTTACTCCAAAATACTAAATCTAAGCCAATAAGACAAAGTGATAGGATCCTTCAGCTCTTTTCCAGGCCCCTTCTATCAAGAATGTATTATCAAATACTGATGGACGACATAATTAAATTAGGAAAAGCAAACATGGAGACAAACAGGAAAAACTGAAAAGCAAGGCAAAAGCTGTGTGCTGCAGAGCCAAGCATCAACACATATGAGCATATCAACACATATGAGCAGCTCAACACAACGCAAACGCTGCTACGGAACCGAGAGTTCAACACATGGTGGATGCTTTTCTCTAGTTCAAAATCAATAAATTCATATTCAAGCGAACTAACAAAACGTATGCAATGGTCTTGATTCATTTACGAAAATCTTATTCGTTGTAATGATCTGTTGTAATCCTGTTGTTTATTTGATGTAAGTACAGCGCTTCATAACAGGCCCTGGCACACAGCAAGTTACAAGAGCTAAAAATTCGGCCAGTTAGAATGTAACCATAAAGGCTTGCTTATTCTATGAACCTAGGTAATTATTTCAACAGAATCCAGGTGTGACAGCAACACGCTTTTTTCACATTAAATTTTAGCATGTATTCCAAGGCTTAAGCGTTCCAATACCATTGAATTATGACTGGCAGCAGTGTACGTACAATAGTTATAGTTACGCCTCAATTTCTTCAAAGGAAACATGATAGTGAGAACTAAAGCTACGAGCAACTACCATATGTCTACACAAGTCGCTACTTCACACCGAATGAATAAATAGTAAAAAATAACTAGAATAGGGCAACATTATTATTAATCATGATTAAAATAATGAAATTTCATAATTGATGATGATGATAATATAATAATAATTATTATTATAGACTCTTGTATACAAACACTTACATCTAAAATTAGGCATCTATCATCAATGCAAACCCAGGGCTATGCAGTGCCAGTCTAGGCTTCCTTCACTCCACGTAATAGCCTTTCAAATGCAATCAGGCGTTGGTCTCATCAGCCCACACCAGGATGATTTACGCCGAAGTTTCAAAGGATTAAAAAAATTACATGCTTGACGTACTTTGTGATATTGAGTGCAGGTTATGTCTTCACTGCAAAATGTTACCACTGAGAAGTATTATTGACGCCACCAACTAAAGAATATCAATGGAACTAAGCCAAGTGTTTAGTTTTGGTAGTAGTAAACACGTAGACCTCTCAAAGGTAAGTCCAGTTGGGCTTGATATCATAGCAACTATCAGTACTTCAGTAAATTGCTAAAAAATAAATTCATGCCCTTGAGATTAATATGAGAACTGTTTCTAATATGGTACCAATACTAGTATAACTGTTTATCATAGAGACCTCTCCACAATGAATTCAGCTCCAGGTATTTCGAATGAGGCACTTCTCAAAATACGACAAAGGTGCAAAACTGACGAAAACCCTTACGAAACTATAGAAATGTGCGCAAGAAAAGACTGGCACAACACAGCTCACACCCCCACACTCGGGGTACTCCACTCAGGCTCAGGTCAAGTCCGCTGTTTGCGTCATCAATTCAAATCTTGCAGTGTTCCTTCACGACGACGTATCGCCTCATACATGCATAAGTAGCCTAACAACAGGCAAAGACAACAGTCGATCCAAAAAGCTTAAATCACATTTTGCACTGGAAAATTAATTGCATGTTACATTGCGTGTTTTATAGGGGTTGCCCGCAAATAATGCGTATTTTTATCCGACATAAAAAATTGACAATGCCAAATCTGAGACATTTAGTTCCTGTCACCTGCAACCATGATTGAGTGACAAAGCACGTCAAACTACAGTACGATGCCTTCCCTTAGTGCACTCTAGCATTTGAATATTGAGTCTCTCTCTCATAGAGCTGTTAGCGGTACATTGCATATACTTAACCGATAGTAGGAGGATTTATCGACAAGGAAAATATTTAAGAAAAAAAAAGAACATTCAAACATTTTTTCACTTTTGTGAAAATATCTCAACAAAAAAAGTAACAGATTCTTCCGGCTTGTATTAAATTGTCATTCCATTACAAGAGAGGTGAAAATCATTTTGGGCTATCCACACCATAGACTTAAATAAATGAGAATGAACTAAATGAATTCGTACTTAATAAAAATGAAAATGTGTACCTGTTCAGAGAAGCAAAGAACGCCTCTAAAAAAAAAGAGTAGGCGATAAAGGCATAGAAATGAACAAAAAGCAATTCGAAGTAAATCATTTTCACATATATTACAATATGGGCGTGCTTAAATCATCAGGCAAACAAGTATATATTAGAAGTACGATGCCAAATTTAGTGATTCATAAATAAATGAGTAACAAAAACTATTCCATTCGAAGGCTATCGGGCGACGACATCAAAGAAGCTCCCATGTAATCGCAACAAACAGCAGTGCAAGCCCACAAACGCTGCATTTCCTTCAGCAGGTAACAATAACAAAAATCGTATTCACGTCTATTTATCGCTGATTTTTTCATTCACTTTTTAAAATTGTCCATAATATAATCCCCTGCAAATATTTTTTTTATGACGCTGAAGGCGACCGTAACCAACCCAAGTCTTTGCAGTAAGGCTATTTGCATACGAGAAAACCTAATCCAAAATTACCTTAACATTCAGACCGTTCCGCATCGATTAAACCACGTCTCGCGTAACCTAAAATGACACATCCCTGGGACGTTGCCTACCCAACAAAGGTGATCAAAGAAAAACTAGACTGAATAATAGCGCGATCTTCGGACATCTATTCTGAACGACAAAACTATTTGACGTTTCCCATGCAGATACTCATAATAGATCCATCAACAATTCAGGAGTCAATGAGCCCAACCTTTATATAAAATTTTGATCAGCGTACAGCCCACAATATGAAACTTTCTTTTAAACGGTGTTGGTTTTGGAAACCTCAATTAGGCTTGGAAACCGCGTTTGGAGGGCGGCACGAGGTGGTCAGGCAGATCAGCAGGCAGATCATGGCCGTCTAACTTGACGTTGATGAGGTGCATAGAAAGGGCGAACTCGTCGATGTCCAGCATACCGTCCTTGTCCAAATCAGAGAGCTTCCAAACCTTGCCCAGCACGGAGTTAGGCAGCTTCGATTTAACCATCTCTGCCTTCGCAGCTGTAAGCAGAGCAAGCTCGTTATACTTGTCAACTAAATGAAATAACTTCATAGCAATCATAGTGACCAAGCTATCCCTGTCTCAGTTGCACGTACTAATTTCGAGGTATCAAGAGTCTCGATAGATTTAAAAGTTATTCACTATTTGACAATATATGAGTAAATGAATATGTGGATGTAAAAACCTGCATGCATAAGAATTCTGTTAATGAATGCTAAGTGTATACTATTCGTTTTTTAATTCTACATGCTACCATTCCGAGTATCCTCTAAAACATTTAAAAATAGATTTCAGGAAATTTGACCTTAGCAGAATAACGAATTCTAGAAACAATACATTACGAGATTAAGAAACATTTTAATCCGAGCAAATAATTTGGCAGTTCAGAGTCTGGATTCTCATTGAAAACCAAAAAAAGAGTCGTTCATTCGCAGTCGTGTATCAGTCATTCATTGTGACGTATTGAACACTGCAGCCAGTACGTACTCGTAAGTAAAACTCTCGTAACGAGCGTCCACATGAAAGAACAGTTCCTTGAAAGAAAAAGTTACCTGAGCCTGTGATCTTGCCGTCAACGGGGTCGAGTGAGAAGAAGAGCTGGTCGTACTTGTGACGGTCTTTGGCCACGATCCACTCGGGCTCACCGGAGCCAGCGTCAATGCCCTCCCCACGCCGGAATCCGAACACCGTGTTGTCATTCATCACGCCGTCGAATGCGCCACCTGACCATCAAATAGAATACATATATATATGGTACCGGAAATTTTACCAAGTTTGAATACATAAGCCTAATTCTAACGTATGAACAAAAATAAACATACTTCCCGAAAGTATGTAGGAAAAACATTTCACAAATAGGTGAAATAACACTGCAAAAAAACAGAACGCTAGATAATTTTCTAATACAGGAAACAGGATTTCCTTACCCCTTTCAGATAAATAAGGCATAAATATGGCGTAGAGTACAAACATCGCCGTAACTCCATCTTGTTTCTCAATAGTGGAGCATCTCGCCTCGAATAATTAATTGCAGTTTATTAGTTGCCTGTTGACGAGTGTAACATACAGACCTTACCAGACACAACTTTAACCCTCCAATTCAAGAAAACTGCAAAAGAAAGGCTAATGCTCACATGTAATTGAAAGCTTTCACTAGGAAACTTGAAGCCAAGAAGTTCATTTCCAACCGCAATAGTCACCCTAAAATTTCTATTTGCAGATTTATGCTGTAAACCAAATGAAGAATACTTTGCTAATGCCAACAGCAAATAAAAGAACTTCAACAGTAAAACTCAGATAAGGAGCATGTACAACATGTTTGATACTTAGAAAATATCCTGAAAGACTGACGATACTAACATGCAGAAGTTTAGGCAACTCTCATTATCGCACCTTGATTTAAAAGATAAGTAACGATTATAAACTCAAACTAATGACACGCGGGATGTCAGCGATTGGCATCCCACCATTCACGAAGCCGCACATTCAAGACGCTGTTACGATGACCATGCTGTTTACGATGACATAGCTAACAGTCTTTTAGAAGCAAAACTGAGAAAACCTATGCGAGATTCCTCATCCACTTGTCACACTTTCACGAGGCATTATAAAGCACACTGACTAAAAAAAATTTAACTATATTCGAACCCATTTTAGCATCCACAGGCAATTTTAGTATTTCACCATTATTATTTGACAAAACATGAATTATTTAAGATCTTTTTGATTGCAGCAAGTTCCTTATTGTCAATATTAGTCATTGTGTTCCATGTTTACAAGTTGTTTTATTTGTAAAATTTACATTGTTAAAATGCAACCTTAAAAATTTCAAGAAAAGAAGACTACGGTGAAATAACTTTAGAGTAGTACCAATAGCAACCCTAGTTTAGTTTTTCATGATTTATTGATGATCAATAAGAAGTACAAACTCGGTGATTCATGAACACAAGCCTGAATACAATAAATAGTGGTAATGTTAGTACAAATCAAAGACAATAGAACTTCATGGAACATGGAAAAGTTCTCCATGAAGTTGGGTATGCCCAAAGACTGATGCAGCAAATAAATTAAATAATGCCACAACAGTGGCGGGGCAGGCAGGGTGTACACACACACACGACGGCAGTGCGGTGGTCACACCAAGAAACAAATACCTCACTATCTGTTCAATTGATAATGATACAAACATGTATACTGGTACACAACAAGATTGCACATGAAAATGTACACGTAACTACAACAAAAATATGTGCATACTTTATCAACCACGGCTTTGCTGGCAATTGTTAGTAAGTGTTCACGAATCTGACTATACGGGGAAAAATAGTTTGGACCATTAGAAGAATTTTTTTCATAAGAACTAGAGGAAGTCAGTTGAAATGACCCTTAAACCACATCATTGAAATAAACGAGAAAGAGAAGACATAGGTTGAAATAGTTACTAGTATAGAATAAGGCAATAGGAACGAACCGTTTGGCCCATTCTTGGGTCGATACCTAAGTTCCATGCCATACTAGTACCAGAGATAATTGAAAAAGTACCTCACTAAGAGAGAAGGAAGATGATAGTCTCAGGCAAAGATCAAAACCATCAATAGACACTGGTAACCATGATTGTTCATTTCAGCAAGATCATGCACGGAAAGGCTAGATATATTTCATATAACCTTCCAATTCGCATGTTGAGAGCGAATACTGTACATTTTATTACTTAGTAAGAAAATAGGACAACACATGTTTTGTCCATTTACTTTTACAATGAGAAAAATTTCAGGAGGTATACACCAAAACAAGGAAGTCTACTCGCAAGAGCTTTTCTGCGAGCAGTCTAAAAATGTACCACAAAGCATTAGGGTCAGAAAGTTTATTCAATGCATTATACAGTACATGGTTTCAGCACCGTGGCTACAAAATTTCAGTATTAAAAGTCAGTTAGACAGAAGATAACAGTTGCAAGCTCCAGTTGTAAATTTCAAAGGTTTGCAGGACGCACAACCAATAATCATGACAGAAAAATGTCAGATAATAACAAAAATGGAGGCCCAATTAATGGAAATAAGCTACCGACTCTCACAGACAGCTGTTGACGCAGCAGTGAGTTGGATGGTTGCTGACGATAGATAAAAGTGCTAAGCTTAAGCCATCACTCCGATACAGCAAAAGAGCAAATATTATGCAAGTTAGGAGTTGAATGCGAAGTCATTGAGAACAAGTTGCACAAATACGCGTCGGAGTGGCCAGCCATTGTCAGCAAAATGTCAAGTCCTCATAAAAGTTTAACGAGTTTAGCTTCTATTATCAAACCATCAATATTGTAAAATGAAGTAAAAAATCGTACATGTTCGAGCATTTACTGCAGGTTCTACGGGGAGCTTCTTCACAGGAAAGTAGTTCCATAAGAAGAAAAAGATCACCAGCACCCTCATCATTTCTCCGCTTGTGTCGCAGGGACTAGGTAGGCTGACGAACTGATGGACAATCTATGCCCTTAAACTTCCAGATCAATGAACGGGTCCCTACTATTCTACACCTCACGTCAAAACATGGACGGAAACGGTTGCTGGAAGCATGATCACTAGTCTTCCAATGTTCATTAAGAACTGAAAAGTAATTGTATATTTTATGTATACCCGAATGGAACAAAGTTTCTCTCCCTCTCCTCCTTAGCTCTACTTCCACGAGTACGGGATGCACGGATTTTTTAGTACTGTTCTCACTGAATACCGCTATCATTTTAATGTTGTCTGCTACGGTAGTAGAGTGCAGTGAAAAATTAAATAAATGGATTATCCTTATGCACCAACAGTACCTTGTTCATCTACTAATAAAATATATACAGGCATGTTCATTAATGATAGTCCAAACCAGTTTTCAAAAGTACAGACGATACCAAAAATGAACACTAGTGACGATAGGAGACAGAAACAAAATCCACAACATGGGAAAAGTGAGCTTCTGCCAAGTTTCCATTCACAGCGAGCAGAAGCCAAACGGAAACTCGTGAAACGCAGTCCACGCAAACCAAGAAGCCCTTCAAGCAGAGAATCAGCGTGAGAGCAAAATAAGGCGAGGAGGGACGTTAGCATACCTGACAGTTTGCCACTTTGGTCACCGGCACCTGCAATAAGAAGCACGTAAGCTGCAGCTACACAACAGCAAATTTTCCAAGGTGATTTCCAAGTAGCTAAGGTGAATGCGACGTATTTTGATTTAATATGGCTTAGTGATCATACATAATGCGTTGTCACGTTCATCAAGGTAAGCTCGTGGCTGGTATCATTTCTACGAGTTGCTCGGACTGGTTCAGAACTAACAAGGCAAGCCTGAGACCTAAACCAAGAATTACGTACACTGTATTAGAAATGCGATGCAAAAATCATGCCATAGATCATTCAAATCATTATTGAATTTACTAAATTTTATTTCAATTACCAAACAAACTTCGGTAAATGTTGATATAAAATCTAACATAATATGAATTCCCTTGCAACCCTCGGTTCATGAAAAGCATTTATAAATTTTGGACCTATCAACTATCTAGGGAATGATACGCTTATTATTGTCCGTTATGTATGGCATCAGTAGCTGTCTAAAAGAAACAAGACAAACAATATGCATGTCTCAATGGGTCATTTATCTACGTTGCAAGATTTGGTAAGGAAAAGTATCGCTTCTTTCGAGGTATAAAACTCCCTAAACATAAAACGGCGACATCGGCTTCAATAATTGGCATGTAACAATTGTTACGTGCCCTATAAATATTTAGATGGGGAACAGGCAATCTACTAGTAATTATCGAGTTGCCAAACATCCTTCATTTGGAATAATTACTGTCTAGAAACAATGGTTAATTGATTTCAAATCCTATACTTGCATTCCTGACGCAGAAATTTCAATGCATATACGTATGTATCATTTACAGACGTATGTATTTGAGTCGCACTGCATATACCCCCATTAAATTCAAAAGTAACACGTCACATTCACCTGGCTGGCTGCTACTGTCCACCTTCTGTAGTAACATTCATGGCACATACATGTTAAGTCGCAAGATAGTGAAAATTAATGTGTTAACTGAAAAATCATCCATGCCTTTTTAATGTGAGGAAATTATGCCAATAAGCTCACGAAACGCTGTCGGTGACCAACAGGCATGGGCAAAGACTATAAAAAGGCTGAACTTAAATCAATTTCCTCTTTTTGCTTGTAGTAATGAACGCTAGAGTTAATGTCATCGAAGTAAGTGGTTACGACAAAAATGCAACTGATTAACGTTCAGCTCAGTGACAATCAAACAAATGGAAACAAATCTCTAGTATTTGCTTAGGCACTAAAGGGTTAGCGTTTACTCTCAAGGCAACGGGCTGCATCAACTGATATCATCAGGGAGCTGCCACACATCATCAGATTTGAAGCTACACGATTTGCTCCAAGTATTTAATTTCAGATCAAGAAATGTCCTCATTCCCAAGACTTCTTACTCCAGATACAAGAATCAGTGAGCAAGATTGCACACTGCCCTTGTGTGAGTTTGTTGCGCCTGAGTAGTTGAGACAAAGCTTGTAATGTAGGCCCAGTTGCAACGATGACGCAAAATAGTGTCCCAAAAATTGTCCACATTTTTAAAAAGCTGTAGTTTGAATACTACTAGAGCTAGGAGGCTGGGACAGGTCTCATTCGAAAGAACAAGATATGAATTTTTATTCTGTATCCAGAATACATCGTAACACACCTTTTGTCACCTTATGAATACCATTAGTATTCAAGCTACACCCTTTTGAACATGTATAAATTTTTGGGACACCTTGTACATGAACGACCTCACAAGTACCGGTTTTATCATGGAAACTTAGGCCCACTGACATCACGTCCATAATGGTAGAGTCGAGCATAAGAAGGTGGCGAGCTGGAAATCAAAGCACCAGCTAGTGGCCGTGTTACACCCACTCTTCAAAACTACCCGAATCTTGTAAACTTAACTTGGTCGTGACTTAAACTTCCACTTGTGTCAAGGCCTCGTATCTATTGAAAAATTATATGAAGTGATCCATTCCACATCAAATAATATTAAATGAACAGTAACACTACTTAGAATCACTATTCATAGGTACAAATGCCGATTAATGCAATGTTGAAGTGGGAGATGAAACGGAAACTAGATAGTTTCCGTGGAAATATTGCCACTTTGTACTAAATTCTTAACTTAATTGTTTGGCGTTAGGAATGGCTTCTTGGATATATTGGAAAGCTAGAATAAAAATGAAGAGATTAAGATTACATAAGTGAAGTGAAGCTGTTTTTATAGAGTTCGCGTAGAAAAAAAATTATTTCACTCGTGCAATTTGATAAAAAAATTATTTTGGACTAAGCCTCGTAACAGCAGTATTCAGCATGAGGCTATCGAGAAGCAACTAGGAACGACAGAAAATAAAACCGGGGAAAAGGCCATGTACCAACACTGAAATTCGAGCTGAATCGTTCACAAGAGATGACACATGGACCGCTCTCACTAGAAAAGAGAAGTGCAAGAGGAACAGAGGAGTGTCAGATGTAGCATTAATTTTGGAGCACCTTTAACAGTGGAGTTGTTCTCGCGCGTGGCTAGTGCTTCCTCCTGAGGAATCATGGCCATGAGACGGGCGATGTCGTTCGCAAGCATGTGGTCGACGGTCTCCAACAGGCGGGGCTTCAGAGCGTTGAACTTCGTGAAGTCGTGCACTGATAGCTGGTCCTGCGGCACAGAAAACACGTTTAAGTGCATGTGTACATACAATTTTCTGTACGAAATATTTAGTCTGGCAAGTTTTTTGAGAAACACCGAATTGGAAGTACCTGTGTCAGTCACGCGGGAGTATAGAATATTGAGCTTGTCTGGACCGTATATGTGTGAAGATATGTAGTCGTTAATGATAAGCGCTCTAAAATATGCTCCGATTTGACTATTATTGTTGCATGCATCGTGTATCTCACGTGTACAGTAAGTTACATTATAACTAAATGAATAATCACTTCCGTTTCTCAAAATACCTTACCTTCAGCTGAAGTAAAAATTATAAGGTACACTCCAATACTTTGCACGTAATGTTGTCTCAAAAAAATTGGACAGATCGATACTAATATTTGACTATGGCAGACCTACAATTCGACCCAATACCGACAGCAAATACCACAAAAAAAAACGATGATACCTTTACTTTCCATTTAAAATAAACAAACTCACAAACACAGAAGCCCTCATAATGAACCAAAACGCACGAAACGCTGATTGGTGCAGCAAATGATGTAATGGTCCATGTATAATAATTTGAGAGTACAATACTCTGCATCATGGATAATAATTCAAAAGAAAGTACAATACTCTCCTTGCACAATAATTTAAGAGATCGTACAATGCTCTGCATTTACGAAAGCAGACGAGAAGAATAGTGTGGGTTTGTGCTCCATTATCTGCAAGATAGAGGACGCGTTGATAAAGATATGAGCTCATAAACGAGATAGTCGTAACCAACGAGATAGTCATGAAGGCATACACACACACCAACCGACAGCTCCTCAAATGAACCACAAACTAGAAAATGACCTGGTTTCCATAATACCCTGTACAGACCAAAATTTGCTACTGCCAAATCCAGTGCTACATTAGCTATGCACCTTACAACTAATGAATGCAGTGATTTAAGGATTCCTGTCTCCGGTAAACCAGAACGAAGAAATACAATAACATTGAATTTCCTCACAAATCATTTTACAATGTAAGTTCTATCGATTATTTAATTCAAGAGGTTCATCACAGTACTCAAAATAAATTCCAGCTCACACTACTCCGGTACAAAAAAGAATTTAATTTTTATTTGACGCCATGAACATTAACAAACCCAGTCAAATGTTCTCAATTTGAAATAAATAATAAAGCTGAATGTTCTCAGTTTGTAATTAGTAATAAAGACGAAGGTTAATTCGTTATGCGAGTAAATAATAATTACTGACTACGAGATAACTCGCAGTCAGCAGTAAACATGTTAAAGCACACCGGAATAGTTTAAAAGCAGTAGTGGCGAATGGAGGCGGTCCAACCAAATAATACATAGATTATTTGAAGCGTCCAAAATATTTTTCGAACACCTCTTTATTACTCGTACATACATTATATACGCGTGAGAAAATTCATAGCTTTGCTGTGTTGTACCGTTTGTAGTTTCAAATTATGTATTTTTTTCTACAAGTCTTGTATCAGGAATATGTCTGAAAATGCATTCAAATGAAACCTTCAAGCAGTTCAAATAGATGTGCTTGCTGTTAGGTCAAAACGAGTCTCAAGTATCTGAACAGATAACCGCACAATGCATCGAATAATCCCTTTATAATGTTGGGCACTGATACGCACAGCCGGGTTTATCTCATTCTATTGGCCAGGTAGCCAACATTTGCAACTTCACGCGTCTACTGCTGATATCTTACCAGAGAAAATTTTAAAAACAGAAGAAACATTCTTAAGACCGACGGCAGCCGGCCAGGAAATCCTACCAGGTGCATTTATGATATATGTAGAAACACTTTCATGTGCCACTTCAAGTCGAGGAATGAAAAAAATGAAGAGTGAAATCACCCAGAACTTTCGTGCGTTTGAAATACCCTGATAAGGTATGGGAGTTACTGGGCGTTTGAAATACCCTGATTAGGCATGGGAGACACTTTACCTGCATTCTCTTAATGTCAGGGAAGTCACCAGGTGAGATCTGGTGTTCGCGCTGGATCTTCTCGTAGATGGTGCCGAGCCTCTTGATGAGCTCCTTTTTCTTGTTGTCCTTGCCGAACACGCTCGGCATCTCCTTCTTCAGCTCGGAGATGATGTAGGCATGCACCTGAGAAGACATGCAATATTGTAGCTATGGAGCTTCTTAATTAAGCATTTCACCTATAACACAGGATGGAATCATCAACTACAGCTAATCACAAGGATACACAACAGAAGTACATTATCGAGGTTCGACCAAAATTATACGGTAAATTACACAGAATGAGGCTGCTTGACAGGGCTGAACTTTGGTTCCTAGTGTACATAGATTCATCTGCCAAGTTTCTAAGTATTAATTTGCAAGCACCAGCAAGGACACATTTATTGGTCCCATCATTTAAAAACTGCAATGGCTACGTCCCACAGGGCAAAAATGAACAAGAAATACGTTTACACAAGTAGAGTAACCTGTTCTACCGCAGCAGCTATGTGACCTAGCAGTTATATACAAGTACAGGGAATTTACTAAAAAAGTTTCATAACCTTTTTTTTACAAACAACTATTAGTCTCCTTCGAACTGATTAGAGATAATACACTCATCTAATCTTTTATTTCACTGTTCAAAGTATTTTTTAGATTTGTCTGATCTAATGTCCTTCAGAGCATGTGTCGTTTCGTTTCCTCTCTTCTAAGTCAGCAAAACGTCGTACGTTCAAGTTCCTTTTCATCCTGGAAAACAAAAAAAGGTCGCATCGAACCAAATCCGGTGAGTAGGCCGGGTGGGACAAAGAGGTCACACCGTTTTGTCAAAAATTGGTCCACAGAGAGTCGTATGAGCAGACGCCTGGATCGTGAATGACGCCCGGAGCGCAGTTGATCGTCAATAGACCAGTCATTTTTCTTGAAGCAGTTCAACCATTGCAGACTTGAATTTTATACATAGCATCCTTTTTGCCAGCAGTATTTACCTTGACTACAGTTTCTGCGGCACTTTTTTCAAGTAGAAAATAAAATTTCACATCCAAATTGCTCCTGAGAAATCGTCTTCAAGAACGAGTACACAATACAAATTCTACAAAAAAAAATTTCAGGAGCCTACCAAAACTTTCCTCACATATACCGCTTAGAAAACTCACTTGGGAGAAGTGTAACTACAGAATCCTAACGGATGAGCCTTGTACTACAAGTACTAACTAACCCACAACACAATTCACGTTACTTTTGGGTCCTTCTCGTATAGTCCCCTTATTGCACCAACTCTTCTGTAACAATCGAACTTGTACACTTACAAGCCACAGCATTGATTGGGAATGATTGCTCATTGATGTTATGATATTTATGAGATAATAAATTATTTATTACGGGAACGAAACAAGCGCAATTGAGAACTAATTTATCTCACTCACTGATTGCAATGCATGCACTAGATTAGGTCCGGCCACTCATGCACAATATATGCTGGGTGCAGAAATAACAGACCACAAAGCTTAATATTTTTTACACATCAAATCATTAGTTTATAAAATTAGGATGAAAATGAGCATAGCTGCAGCTCTGATCACCGCCCAAAATTGGAAACAAGTGAACATCAAGAGACCATTTACCAGCACCTCTGTTGACGCTCAATTGCACCAATCATCACCTCTTGGTGCCACTGACAGAGCCGTTATTTGATCTACAGCAACTGACAGCAGTTACACACTTCCTCTCAACTCGTATGTTCTCGAAACCAAGTGCAAACACTAAAAATGTAGCCATGATATGCTAAAGATGACAATTTTGAGTGGCAATTGTAAAATACGATTTAAATAATCTGGAAAGTTTCTGCTTAAGCAGAGTTTGAAACGATCACGCATGATGAAACGAACAATTCTGCTTTATTTTTTTTTCTTTAATGACTTGCACGGCTGTTCACCGAAAATCGGAATATGCAGTAAATTTTCTTCTCTTCGCGAATGAGGCAGCAATATTACACCAAACAAAATTATAATGGAAATTTTTATCGTTTATTGTTTTTTGATACCACAATATACAAGAACATTTTTCTTCTAGAATATGTTTTTTTACAGCATGAAAATTTGAACATAACAGAAGTTTAATGTACGCTAAGAGAGAAAGGAACTGTTCATTTTAACGAGTATTACTGAAAAGTAAAGCAATGAACAGCGAATTATCTACTAGAGTTAATGTAAATTGCATTGGTTTCTATCATCGCAGCGCTTCGCACAGTTTAGTTAGGAGCAGTGGACGCTTGGGAGACATAAAAATAAAAGAATAAAAAAATATCGAAACTAAAAAAAATTAATAATACAGTTTCTAGAGTTTACGCACTCTCGGATTCACGGTTGAAAATGTGAACAAGATAGATAGATGGCCACAAAGTTGAAGTGCTGTCGTTATAAGCGACTAGAAGATGTGCAACTGATGGATAGACAGCCACTAAATTGAAGTGCTGTCGTTATGAGCGACTAGAAGATGTGCAACTGATGGATAGACAGCCACTAAATTGAAGTGCTGTCGTTATGAGCGACTAGAAGATGTGCAANATAGACAGCCACTAAGTTGAAGTGCTGTCGTTATGAGCGACTAGAAGATGTGCAACTGATGGATAGACAGCCACTAAGTTGAAGTGCTGTCGTTATGAGCGACTAGAAGATGTGCAACTGATGGATAGACAGCCACTAAGTTGAAGTGCTGTCGTCAAAAGAGACGAGGGTCCAGAGAGACGAGAGCTGAGGAGAAGTGCTGCCGGGAGTGTAGGTCAGAGCAGCGAAACCAAGTCTCGCTCGGCTGAGGAAATGCTTATCAGTGACGCTCTATCAATGACGGCAACGTATACACTCTCAGCTGCTGAATCCATCACAGTACTGGCTTAGCAGCGCTCTTCGTGCAGCCTTTCACACAAGTAACGCACTCTTTTTATTCAAGAATATCAATTAACAAAATTATTATTAAAGGGAAATTGTGTTTTGCACATCAGTTAATTTCGCGTTAAGGTGATCTTCCGTGGTTGCAAAATACATGCATGATTCATTGTCAACTATGAGGCCACAGCACGATCCTCCAAGGCTGTATTGTGGCCATGAATTGAGAATTACAACACATCTTCATAATAAAAGCAAGCAATTCTTGCGTTTTCCGCTTCTCAGACTTTTAGTACGTAACACGAGGCTCTCCCTCACTTATGCTTCAAAACACGCAATCAAGTCGGTGCTTACAACGCGTTTAATTCATATCTAATTTGTAATATTCCCTCAAAAAATTCCTATTAAAATCATGACAAATAAAATCATTGATAACAATATTACTCATTCGTGATCCATTCAATGAGCTGCAGAGAACTTCAAACTTAATTCACCAGATGGACAAGGAATGAATAATTCATCATTAAAAATTTCGTTCTTTCGGATAAAATAATTATTGCTCGTACAAAGTGCAATTTACTACAGCAAACCGGTTCCTCAATCGAATTATTTTTGACGAAATTTGAATGTGATACATCTTTAATGGCGCACTTCAAACACCCTTATGCCACTTGAAGCATTCAAGCAGTTGCAGGAGAGGTTTCGTTGGCCTCCTTCAATTATTGAAGTCCTCACTTCTTCAGTCCACTACAAACATGAGCATTAGTACTCGACAAACCAATGTGTGGTATGCGCATTGGGGCGGCACATGTATTCATTACGAATCACTGCCTTAAAATTTATAATTTTACATTTGATATGAAATCAGCGAAATGATGAATGTCACTGAACACGGATGCTTGATTCGCTAATTTCATCACCGACAGAAACATCAATGCCGACATGGGATGCATCAACAAATCACTTCACTTTGTTCATTACAAGATCTAAGATACATCAAACGACAATTTCATCATACAATTTGTTCAAGTTTTCTTAGACTTGAGCTGAACTAGGACAGTTACCTAAAGGAAAACGTCACTAAGATGCACCAGCTAACGATATAGGAGCATACACATCCAATAAACTAGGCAAAAACATAGCTAAGTCGAAGACTTACCTTGGCAAGTCTGGCTCTCTTGATGAGATCGTTGAGCTTCCTGAGCGCAGCATTGCGTGGCAGCGACTGCAGGTCGAAGAAAAGGTCCTGTTCCTCGGCCTCGAACAACCTGTGACACATGGACAAGTCAGAAGGCTGAACCACAGCGTAAGTGAGCACGGTGTTACAGGTGATATGAGCACTGTGTTACAGGTGATATGAGCACTGTGTTACAGGTGATATGAGCACTGCGTTACAGGTGATATGAGCACTGCGTTACAGGTGATATGAGCACTGCGTTACAGGTGATATGAGCACTGTGTTACAG
>VCRD01006146.1:1479-26812 GCA_006783055.1 Trinorchestia longiramus
TGTTACCAAATAGCTTGCTTGTTGTCTAGATATCTTGTTTGTTGTCTAATATTTCGGTTAAACTTTAACGGTAGACACTTTAAATGACTTCGGTAATTATTCGGTCAGTAGTTAAAGTATTCACGTTATTCGGCGTGATTGGTACGTTTCGTAAGATAGAACTCTTACACTTCACGTACTTGAGCACCTATCTCGCACGACCATTCGCAGCTGTGTCGTGAGGGTTACTGCTGTGTCGTGAGGGTTACTGCTTGCTTTCTTGCTTTATTCTTTTATTTTTCGTCTCATGGAGATACTGTCTGCCGTAGTTTAATCATTTTTATAACAGATACGATGTTCATACTCAAATTTATAACAGAAACAGTCATATAAGCTCTGTGAGTCCTTTAGGAATGTATCGATACCAAATTGTGACTAATACCGATGAACAAGTCAGATCGGGAACACATACGGAACATGTTGGTATGAAAATTCCGAATGCTGACATAAGTTGATACCAACGTGTTTCTAATTGTCCTAAGTACTGTAAAAGTCAGATGCCGGCTGATAATACTTAAGCCTATTCCTAGTGTTTGTAGTATTATTTTTAATATCATTACGTTATTTGACTTTGTACCCTCGACCTTCTGTACAAGCATCGTCAGTTTTTTGTATTTCCGCAGTTTTTCAGTTAAGTCTTTAGAGAATAATATGACCTTTTGATAAAACATAAATAGAAATGCTAGAATACCTTTGCTTTTTAATCATTAGTCAATTCTCATTCGATAGATTACTAGGACCTAGAAAATTAATTTAATTTTGGACCTTCGTTTTCCGGTACAAGTTTAGTATGGGTTTTTGGAGGTTATTCATTGAAATTATCTAGCCATTTATGTACTCGTATTCGAAAAGACAACGATTTAGTTTTTTTAATATCTGTAAATTTGTGATGACGTCTTTGGAAACACTGGCTGTTTTTTATGTCTTGATAATTGTTAAATAAGAACTCACGAATTGTTCTTTAAAAAATCTGCATTGTTAGTTCCGTGTAATAATGTTGAAATGATGCATGTAGTTGATTTACGACATTTTATTCATGTTTCCAGGTGTTCGTGGACGGTTCTGACGCATATGTGTGGATGTACGATCCTGTCCCGTTCTGGTACTACATCGCTGGTGGGCTGTGCTTGCTGGCAGCCGTGCTTATCTGCCTGTTTCCCCTGTGGCCGCCCTCGGTCAGGTGAGGCAATAGTTTTGTTAAGGAGTGACAATTAACGCGTGTATAAACTGGCCTCGAGATCGTGTGTTTTCTATATATGATACGCAATGTTTTCCTTAATATTTTCAAGATGAAAAATAAAACATGCAATTTTTAGCCTCAGTTATGTGAAAAACTGATTGATCATAAGAATTGAGTGTTGGTCGTTTATTCTGCAGTTCATAATCTGTTCTTGTTAAACTCCTTTCTTGAATTGAACTGGTGTGAAAGTGCATATTTTATAAATAATATTCCTTCAAGTTAATGAAACAGCATGTTGAGATTAACTTGTGTTTACAGGAAAGGTGTGTATTACTTGAGCATGGCGGCCGCGTCGTTCTTGGGCTTAATTTTAGGCCTGGCAGTTGTCCGATTTGTGGTGTTCCTGGTAATTTGGGTGTTGTCTATGGGACGTCATCACCTATGGCTCCTGCCCAACCTCACAGAGGATGTTGGCTTCTTGGCATCTTTTTGGCCTCTATACCACGTGAGTGTTTCATTCAGAAATGGCATCTAAATGAAAATTTATTTTATGTTCTTGTGTGCAGTACAGTATATACAAGTTTTGAATTTTAGAAGGTTTTGTGAAAGTGTTGGTCGTTGCTATTGATTTGTATGACTGGGAGGTACAGAAACTGATGTATAATATGAAAAAAAGTCTGATCGTGTTTTTGATATGTTCAAGAAATATAATTGGGATCACATGGTTTGATTGTAGTAAGAAATAGGGAGGTAATTGCAGATTCTGCATTTTTGGTTGTGGTACATCATGGTCATTTAGGCCTGTATCATCGCTCATCTGTAAACGGCAGGAGTGCTTTGGCAACTTCATTTACATAAAAGTTTTTCACTTTGGTTTCTGGCTCGAATCTTCAAAGAGCGAGCATTGGTTTGGTCTGTGGTTGCGTGTCCTTAAAATCAAAGCTTTTCTCGGGGATGCTCTGAACCACGTACTACAGATGCCGCTGAACTGTTTTGAGAATCTGCTATGAGTTAGTGAAAATGCTTTATTTTCAGCTGTTCCCTTTTTTCTCGTCTTTGAAATAATCGACGTGATGTTGAGCGATTACATTCGCTTCTAATGTAGCACCTTTTTAGTTTTATTTTACCGCTGCAATATGATTTTTATTCATTTAAGTGGTATCGTGTGGAACAAACATTGAATGTTAAATTGATGAAGCTACTGCTTTGATGACTAACGTGCAATTCTAAACTTCAACTTCTTGGATTTCATTTTTAATTGTAAGATGATTATAAAAATCCATGGATGTTCTCGGTAGCTTGCCTCCTCAATAGAGCATACAGTAGATTCGTGTTGATGTTGTGCAATTGTGGCGTCATATGGAGGAAAGTTAACTCGAGCCATTAGGGCAAAATCAAGTTATGCTCTCACAAAGGTTCAATAACGTATAAGTTTTCATGTGGTATTGGTTTGTAATGGTAAAGGATGCGTTCTGTAAGGTTTATTTTCGTTTTACAGACATTTGCCTTTTCCCATTCCTGCTCAAATGGTAATTTAAAGCACACTTAAATGGTCATTATGTAAACTACTTGAAGGAATTCCATGTTAGAAATTCAACAGATTAATTTATATTGCATCCTCTTCAAATAAAAACAAACAGCTTTATTTTAGCCAAATTAGTGTTTGCGTAATCATGTATGAAAGTTGCGACATTGAAACACGATTTTCTCAACTTAATTTTAGACCGAGTTAACCTTTCTCTACGTTACGTGTCAACTGTGCTGTAGCATGAATAAATATCACCTTCGCCTAACATTTCACGCACCAGATAATTTGGTTTTGTTTTTACTTTTCATGTTGTGTACGGTGGCAACTCGTCGCACCTCACTACGCAACTGGGATTACGTCTTCGTCATGCATCAAATAACTACTTATTCTTGCACCTCACTCACGTCAACACTCGTAAAACCACCAAATACCAAAACCCTACACCATCGGACTATTACTTGAATACTTGCCCTACATTGCAAGTATCCTTCGATGTTTTCTCGTGGTCCTCCGGATATTTTTATATTGTATGAACAACTTAATTCCTTTCTGTGAAAATGGTTGTTCATAACGTTGTAGTATGAGTACAGAGGCTCCGATTACGATCGTAAGAAATCGAAAAAGAGTAAAAAGAAAGTCACTCTGAAGACTTTTGATGAAAACGACGATAATAAGAAGTCGGATAAGGAAGGCCCAGATAACACTTCCGCCTGTGAAACTGACCGGCTGGAAACCGACGGTGAACGGTAAGTTTATATTTTGATTAGTTAACATTAGGCTATCCTTCAGATTTCCTTTAGAGGCATGTATGTTATGAACTGGGCTCACAAGATTGTTTACAAATTGCATTACTGCGATGGCTTTTGAATCCACTCTTCAATTAGATTAAAATTTGTGGTAGACAATGTGGTGCTTATTCAATTTCATAGGATTTCCATTGAGGACACTGTGTTTTCTTGTGAAGTTTATGAAATACTAGTGAATGCATATCAGCGATAGTCCTTAGAAATGTCTTCGGTAATACAAATGCATTGTGCCTCCAGCTAGCTGAGAATGGTCTCATTTTTAATGTTTGAACTGTATTACGTACACCAGTTTTCAAAACGTGACTTCTACCTACGTTATTAAAAATTTGGTTCCATTTCTTTTACATTTAGTTATCTAATCGAGGAAAACTTCATTTTGTAGAAACAGTCTGAAATATTAGACTACTTTTGTTTTAGGCAAAAGTGTTTTTTCAATGGAAACAAGTAAGCTGAGGGCAAGTAATTACAGGTAGCTTCGAGGCTCGGTCAGGATCGAAGGAAGGTTTACGTTCACGCTCTACTGTACAGTGTACATCTACAACAAGACAACCTGTGGTGTCCTAATTCGAAATCATTATTTTTGGTATTATTTTAAAATAAATTTAATGTCCATTTTCCGGTCTTAGCGACTAGAAACGGAAATCTACATTTTAATTTTATTTACAAATTCAAAATACAACATTCGTTTAGAGAAAACCTTTCTTGCCCGTTCACACGAGGTTTTATTTGGTTTTGGAGTCTCGCATAACCCGCAGTGTTTCCTTTCTCCTACAATTTCTAATCTGACGAGTAAATTTTTATGAATGATTGGTTTTCTGAATCACGTGTGAAGAAGCTTTGTGTTGAAACAATTTAATTTCCTGTAATAATTTACGCTTCTGCTAATAGAAGTTAATGACCAATATTCCTTCGTCGTTAATAAAAATGTTAATTGTTGTGATCTGTTCTGTAGGTAGATTCTAGTTAAGCATACGTTGCTTCTCCTGCTCCACTGTTCGCAAAAAAGTATTCTACGATTTTAAAAACCTTATTTAAGTTTTAATGAATTTTGATAAGTAAGGTACCTTTTTAAAATTATCATAGCTATAAAACTAAAAATGGTAAAGAGATTTGGTTAATTCAGAATGAAAGAAGAAATGTCGAAGTTTATTATAAATTTATAAATGAAACGATAAAATACGTTTAACTATGGAATACAATATCTTTTAAATGACCTCCATTATTAGTCAAACAACGGCGTGCTCTTTCAACGGTGCTGTTCATTGCTTTCTTTAATGTCTCTAGTGAAATGTTGTTGATCTCTTGAATGAAGTTTAATTTCAATTGCTGTAATTTATTGGGCATTTCAATGTAAACATTTTCCTCTAAGTATCCCCAGAGAAAGAAATCAAGAGCACTTAGATCTGGAGATCGAGGCGGCAACGATATATCACTAAAATGTGAAATTATTCTTTTTGGAAAAATTACTTTTAACATTTGCATTGTTTCTTTCACTGTGTACGCTGTAGCTCCATCTTGTTGGAAAAAGGTAATCTCTGTTATTACCTACAATTTCAGGTATCAAATATTCTTGCATCATCTGTCTATACAGGTTTCCATTAACACATTGCATCACCATTAGCATCTTGAAAAAATATGGTCCAATGATCCTCGAAGACGTGATGCCACGCCATACTGTTACTTTAGCTGAGTGAAGTGGACGTTCATGAATTTCTTTCGGATTTTCTGAAGCCCGGAATATGCAATTTTGCTTATTAACAAAGCCATTAAGGTGAAAATGTGCCTCATCAGGCATTATTAAATTCTTTACAAATTTTTCATTTTCTGCAAGCTGCAGAAATCTATTCGCAAAATCTAATCGGTTTTGGTAGTGTGTAGGATGGAGTTCTTGAGTTAATTGAATTCTATATGGATGAACCTTGAGATATTTTACTAAAATACGTTGCAGTGAGGTACATGACATGTTCAGTTGAAATGAACGTCTCCTAGTTGACGTTTTGTGCCGATCAGCAACACTCGTTGCAGCAAGCTGAATTGAAGCACCAGTTCGTATGGTCCGTGGCCTGCCACTACGTTGTTTGTGCTGTTGTCCTAGTTTTTCTCAATTTCAATACCTGTTTTTTATGCACTTCTTCGAAGGACTTCTTTCAACACCATGAATATTCCTGTAATTCCTTTGAATTGCAGTAACCGAACAATTACATTGGTAGTGAAGTTTCCACTATTTTTGCTCGTTCCATTGCGTAGCGATTCATTTTGCGGGGTGGATTTTATGAATTTTTTGGGCTATATGTTGTGATTGTCGACAGACTTGATACGTTGGTAGAAAACTTTGAAATCTCATTCATTCTGAATTAACCAAATCTCCTTACCATTTGTAGTTTTATAGTTCTAATAGTTTTAAAAAGGTACCTTATTTATGGGCCACCCTGTATAAAGTTGAATTATACTGAAATAATGCTTTAACCGTAAAAGTACTGGAGTAATCAAAAATACATTAGAAAATTTTGTAAAATAAATTCATCAGAAAAATGCAAACCAACTAGGCTAGAAAGCATGGAGTAATTTTAGGAAAAATATTATCTGGTTTTCAAGTAGGTTGAGTGACCTAATGGCTTGTAAATCGTCGAGCAAGTTAAACGGTTTCTCAAATGGTGGAATATCGGACTACGAATAATGATTTGAGATGGCCAGTTGAAATTAAACAGTTATTTGAGTATATAGCAATGTATGAATTTTTCTTCTATCGTTTCATTGAAAGGTCGCACATTACGAAAGTACTTTCGTTCATTATGTTTTGTTAGTTGCATCGACAATTTAAAACCTGTTGGTGAGTGAAGAAAGGACCGGCTATGAACGTCCGTTTAATTATCTTAGTTAATGATGGCTTCATGTTGTGTTATAAATTCACTTTCGTACCATCCAAACTTTCAGGTATTCTCTGTATTAGTGATGTGGAATGGTTTTCATTTCCGATGTTGTTTTTGCTAGAATGAGATCGGGGGACGAAGTTCTGCTGACGAGTCAGTTTCAATCTTGTGTTGCTTAAGATAAACATGAAGATTGTTAGCTGGAATAGAATCTTGTGATGTCCACGTGTACTCTGGACAAATTTACGTTTCGGTGCGTGGCTGCTTCGAGTTTCTTTTGATTACATTTTTGTTTTGCTTAAGTTTCATACCGAAAGCCACCAAATATTTGACATTCCAATTCAAAATTCACTGAATTCATCCACTGCTAAATAGTATTGGTATTTACAAGGGTGTATATATCACTTCATCGTCAATGCTTAGGTGAATATTTTACAGAGATAGGAGACTTGCACTGAAGCGAACAAGAAATTATCGAATTAATTTTGCGTATTATAATTTAATATCACTTTTCTGTGGTATTTTCAGAACACTATATCGATCAGTTCCTCGTGTGAATATACTTTCAAAATGCTTCTCGTCAGATTCATTCGCTACAATAATGTTGAATTGTTTCCTGCAGTTTCAATAGAACCAAACACTCGAGGTTGTGTTCGCTCGTTTGTATATCCCAATTGCACGATACTATGTGAAACCCACATTTTTCGTTTAGACACGAAACATACTGATTATGGCCTAGTGATTTTGGACTGCACTTCGATGATGCTGTGAGAACATTTTGAATGACATTTGTTTTAGTAACGAGTCAAGTTTTATGAATTTTATATTTTATACTATATGTGTTCCAGAATTTATCGATTTAGTTCAACAATTAAACGGCTTGGCCGGTAAAAAAAATTGAAGATTGGAAAAGGCCGAAGAAATGGACAAAAAATTTCGTCAAAGCACAATGTGTTCTCTAGATTTTTCTCAGTAGATACTTGACTTAAACTAGACATTGCAAGTCATATGTGTCAATGAATGCTAACACGTTTTCCAGCTCATTTATTCTTCGTTTCTCCTCTGTCGGTGTTGCAAAAACATAGTTTAGTTCCTATTTTTCCTGAATTTGCCTTGTCATAAATAGTGCGAGTTGGGCAGCCAACTTACATTTTGAAAGTGTGTGATGTAGAAATGATTTGCGCTGACGCATTTTCTGTATTTGGCTATTTTGGGGGCAATACTGTTGTTGTACTTTGTTTTAAGCACTGCTGACACAATCTTTTTTTTGCAGGCACGAGATTGATTCGTGCACAAATGGTGACTCGGATGCGTCGCAGCACTCGCAATCTTTTGAGATGGTGCGGAGAGAGGAGCTGTACACAGGAGACGAAAATGAGCAGAACTCTCCAGATGAAGAGGACGAGGTGCAGCCCCTCGTAGATAAAGAACCTTGCAATGACACAGACTAGGTTTCCCAACATGTTTCTTGCTAACATCTGACAGTTTATCCTGCAGTACTTGTCACTTGAAAATTTGGATGTTGACGAGAGCCACCATATCACATTTGAATAATGGAATTTAAACTTCGTTGTCAATTTTATTCAGAAATGATAATGTACGAATTCGCTCTAACGATATGCGCATAGAGCAGTTTGCTAATATCGGCTAATTCTGGTTTTTGTTCATTGGAATATTGAAACATGATAGCCATGCTAACATAAAACTGTTAACTCGTCAAAATTATGCGAGGAATTCCATTATTTCTCCCGCAGATCTTATTATTAACATTAAATTTCGAATGTGAAATGTTGTACTGGTGAGTTACATTAATAATTCGTCAACATTAGGAAAATGTAATTAAAAATACGGAATTGTAGCTCAGCATTAGAACCTATCATAAACAGTTGGCATGAAGTAAAGAATGGAGAAGAATGTAATTCACGTCTACAGGTAGGGATCTGTAGATTGTTGTAACGCATTAGACGTAGCTACTTGTATTTATTGAATAGTTTTCAGTTTTCCAAACGGGAATAATGGGTGCAAATGTTAGCAAATTCCTGTAAGAACACGATGGTGAGAACTTTTCGGTTTGCTGGCAACGAATGCGATGTTTTAGTGAGACTCATAATCGTTAGCGAGGACAGTAGATATTAAGTAAATACGGTTTTATGACTCAATTTTCTGCTACGTCTTTACTCTGCTTGTCTGGGTCTAGAAGCCCGTTTTTAGCGAACTTTCATTAACGACTTGGAATTTATATTTATCATGAAGCGCAGGAGTCTTTGAAATAAATTGAGTTTTAAAATACCGTGGGAATTATTCCAGATTAGCTTGAACGTTTAGGCTTATTTAAGAAGCGACTGTCGCTGGAAACTCTGAGTCTCTGGTTTTCAAACCTCTCGTGTCTGAAAAAAACAAATTTTCAAACATACGTACTGCAAAAGGAAACCATATCCGCTGTAAGATCTTCTGTGACTACTTTTAGTCTCACAAAAATTATCGTAGAGGAAAGCGTTGTGAGAGCGCATAACTGAGTTTAGCAGCAATATATTTATGTTCCGTTGCTTGTAATTTTTATGGAGCACATTTAGTGAGAAGGTACAATAAGTGGTACGACGTTCGTTTATTACGTATATAGTAACAGAAAAATATGTCACCGTTCACCTGTTGTCGGTATAATAAAGTAATTTCATAACATGTGTTTAAAATACGTACACAGACGTTGTCATGTGCTACATTGCACTAGTGAAGTCTATGGAGAATTTTATAAAAGAATACTTCCATATTGTGCCCTCCTCCAGCCACCTGACTTGATAATAGACAACTAGTAAAATTGATCTATGTGTTACATAAAAACGATGCTTCCGTTCGTCGGACGATATCGAGCAGGTTGGTAAAATTTAGAAAATGAAATTTTGCATCTGATGACTGAATTTTTTGTATTAATCGTTGCTAGGTGTGAAGTGTACATCTTCCACTTCTTTCTTCAGAAACCAGGAAAGTCCGAAAATCCTACCCATTTTCTTAGTTCCTAAAACATGCTGATCAACAATACTATTGGGGAAAAATTGACCACTTTCTTTTCCACTAACACGTAACGATACATTGCATGGACCATGTTCCCACAGTCTGTTACTAAATCTATTGAGTAGAGAGCCATGACTATTATTTGCTTATGCATTAATTATATGAATTGATATATTAAATTTTACAATAGTGCTATAAATATTTTCCGAAGTAAAAAATAACTTTGAAAACCTGCATTTACACCGTGCCAATCGAGAATACATATTAAAAAATGCGCAGCGAGAGAATTGTTTAAAACGAGCATTCAATCAATCATCGGCTGAGTGTTAAATTTTAGTACGAAATTAATATCACAAACAATTATGCTGGCAAAGCATCCATTGGTAACAAATACTGGCACACGATATATATTTCAAAAGTCCCCACATGGACCTTGCAGTTGGTGAAACGTAGTTGGAAAACAATGGTTACGAATCTTGCGATTTGGCCATAACTCATGACTGTATGTTTTAATTCTGGTCAGGGAACACAGTCTCACTGACGAAACGCTCCTCTAGTGATCCCTTAAATTTTCAGGAAAATGCATAAAGATCACTAATACTGACTATCACGTCTGACACTACTGGAAAGATCGTGACCTCTAGCGTGGTCTATTCTTCAACATGTCCACCGAGTCCGCGAAACATCGATAACCTGGAGAACAGGAGTCGAACTTGTATCCTAACATATTAGGAACTCATTCAATGTTAATAAAATATTCTTCAACCGGGAAGGCCCCCTTCTTTCACTAATAAGAATGCCGAAGTATCTAACTACCGCTGATAAACAACCATTTGTTTAAAAAATCTGCCAAAAAATTGTGCAGAAATATAAGTTCATTTGTCTAGTGATGACGAAACGAAGGTTGTGCAACACGCGTAAGATGCCTTAGTTACAAGATAGTTAATCCGAGGTGCGTCTATGGGCAATAAAACCTGCATTGCACAGCTGCAGCAAACCATGAGATTCATCGGTAATCGGGACTCCCTCGTCAAGGCAAAAACAACATCCCACCTGAAAAAAATAAGGATGCATTAACCGTCTTATTCTGCAAGATGCTTTTCCAGCCGTTATATACATCCCACCTATTACTCAGCTGAGGACTCGACCAATTGAATTAATATTTACAATCATCAAGCGAGGAAAACAAAATTAGCCATTTATCGTGTTTCCTAAAAAAATAAATGCGCATTTCAAATCCTATCACGTGTTTAAAAAAATTAAAACTTCAGTTGATGAGTATAGAGAAATCCATGACACCCATTCAAAATTTTAAATCTAAAACAAATCTCCATAATTTGGGAAACGCACGGTTGCTAGCAAATGTCATACACAAATTTTAATAAACCCCTGAAAAATAGCGAACATGCTACAGTTCATTTAACGTTAACAAGCCTAAATGCTAAATTAGCAATGCACTCAGTCTACAACATACTTCTTTCAACAATCAAACATTTTTGGCACGTTCTGCAATAGCTTTGCAGTTACCTGGGCTACTAATGCCATAATTTTGCAGGCTTAGCACCAACCAACATAAAACTTGGTAAAAATATAAAAATAGAAATACAAAATATCCATGCATCATATGTACAGGATACAAGCCTTTGTATGAAGTATGAGTACAACACCCGTGGAATGTTTTTCTATTTCCCTTCATTGTCAGACTTTCGCACTAAGTTTCACGAGATTTTGACACACAGTAAATCTGAAAAAATTTCGTCTACCTTTTGCATTTTACTCGAGAAATCGAAGAAATTTTAAAAATATGCTATTCATCATAAATAAAAACTGCAGCATGTATTGAGTACAAAAAAGATGAAAACGCAAATAAATACAGTAAAATTTGGGCATAATTGCCAATAAAAAGTGCCATCATGCTAGACAGACAGTGGGAATGATTTATGAAATTTCGATTTCACGCGCGTGTAAACCTCGTGCATTCGTTGATGAGGTGTAAAAAAACAGGAGAGGGAAAACTGGGCGTTTCCTTCTCACAATAAAAATCATAACAATAAGCAATCCCACTGAGCAATTGCAGCTTGGCTGAACATGATTCATTGGAAATATCCGCAACCAGAATTTGAAGATGGCACAAAAATATTTAGTGGAAGAGTGTAAAAAAATGAAATACGAGCAAGTGATATATTACTATGAGGTCTCGAGATGGAAATTCCTTGAAGCATATTAACGCATAACAACGTTATATTTAATCATTGACATTAATCCTTTGTTTTCTAGATCCTTGTGTGTATTATATATTTCATAAAGCTTATAAATTCAACGCTTGTAAAATTCCTCAGATTTGTAAGCAGGATATGAATCTGACCCATTCAAAACCTCTTCTCTTGGTATCAACCTAAAACCATCCAACTGGTTCTGTAGAATAGAATAGAGCAATAGAAACTAGCCGTTTGGCCCAGGACAATCAGAAGTAGCAAGGTCATGATAGTTTGATGGATCAATCGGTAGTTCCTAACCAAATTTTTACAAGAGATTTTTTGGCCAGTCAAGCTATTTAAGGACGAGCATTAAGGTAATAGATGATTACACCCGTTTTTTCCAAGGAGCGTTTATTCTTGGGTCAAAGCTGCTCTCAAATGACAAAGTTCTTCACAGTAGATATTAACAGTAATTGTTTTATTGGTGTTTAATAGGTTGTGTTGGAAAATTTCTTCAATATCCTATCATACAATCAACATCGTCTTAGAATGTTCTCCTCTCGGTTGTTGTACTGATTTTCCTCGACGACAGATTCCCGATCGGCTTAGCGTTATGATAGAGATCCACTTATCATCACCTCTAACAAGCCAACTTAAAAATGTTTTCTGAAGGTGTTGTGAAAGCAATGATTCACAACAAGCAACTCGCTGTTGCAGATTTTCTGGGGGCAGTTCGTTTAAGACCCATTCCCTAACCACTAAAATCTGTCCGTTTTTTCAATGTTTTCGTGGCACGGTTGTATATTCTACGTTCAATTCTTCTGCAAGCATCCTAGAAGTATTGGTGGGATTGCCTGTTACAACAGCTTCCACCTCATCGTAATCAAGTTTTTTTGGGACGGTCCTTATTTGGCTTGGCTTTCAAATTGAAATTTCCACTTCGAAAACTGGAAAACCAACTAGTGCAACTTTTTTCATTCACTGCATCATTCCCGCAAGCGCTGTGAATAAACTTTGCTTCTGCACTTTCATTGACACTTATGAAACTTAGTAAAACACGTCTCATATGATTTTCAAACGGAAGAAACATAGGAGCAAATATTTCGGAAGATAATGAAAAACATTTCTATAATCTGAAAGGAAAGACAAATTACTTATCGTGACATTCCGAAACTATCAAGAGAGGCATTAATTTAATAAATACAGTCGAAGTCTTTTTAACCGGCACCTATGGGGCTTCGCATTTGTCGGTTAACATTACCCAAGTAGCCACAAACAATTCATAGACACGCTAGACATAAAAAGAAAATAATATCAATTACTTAAAGCAGTTAAAGAAGAAAAAACAATGAATAAAAATATAAAGCTTGGCCAGCGAGTGCCGGTTTAAAGGAATTCCATTGTACTATAAAACTCTATTCTCAAAAACCGGACTCTATTTGTGCACCAACTTGATATTATGAATAACAGTAGACAAGAGCTGAACAAGAAACAGCCCTGCAGCCATGAGAAGCAAACTCTCCCGTCTACACGAGGAAGCACAACACACCAACATACCAGTGTGAGTAGACTCCTAACATAAGAGCACCCCTCACCATTAGTAGAAGCTAACAGGTGGAAGGACCTTCAAGAACATCCAGAGGAGCAGATGCCTCTAGACTGCGTGGCCGCTGCCCCCAGTTGTACGGTGTCTGGCAGAGGCACAGCTTCCTGCACGTACACTCGCATCAGTACAGTGGGGAGGTAGGCAGCGTGGGTGTTTCACTGTTGTCTAGTTAAACTAGTGCTTGCATTATAAAATCATCAATGCAAATAAATAAGGAGCAATAAGCGTGCAACAATGAATACGGTAGCATGCTAACTCCATATAGAGACATTAGTACCCACACACGCTTCCATCCATCCACAGCACGAAAAAGTAAGAACATTACATCTCCAAGTACAATATTGCTCGCGACTACTTCAAACCGTATCAGTAAACTGTTGCTAAACCGTATCAGTAAACTGTTGCTTCACCGTAGCAAATACTCCCAGCAGGGCACTGAGTATTGAATAAATGCTCACCAAAGGAGCTCCTGTATTCACAGTCACCGGGCCACTAGCTAACCTGTGTCAAATTACCAAGCTTTCCAGCCAGCAACCAAAACAACAACCGTTAAATTTTTACGTCCTCTTCTTTCCCGGTAAATTTGATAAATGTCTTGAAAGGATTTTAAGATTTTTGCAGAATTGTTAGGAAAAAATGTCAAAAGGGTTACAGCATACTTGATAATTAAATACGAAGTCCATAAATTTCAGGTAGCAGGGAACTTTCACATAGCTTAACTAAGGCACTAAAATCATAATAGTTCAACTGCCATGCCAGTCGTCTCTCTACGCACAGGAAGCCGCACAGGTGTCAGCTCTTGTACGCTCATCCATGCCACTGCGAACAGTAGCTCGAAAGCTCGCGTCCCGCCAGTTATACAGATCCACTCCAATGAATGACCTCGTCGTTCACAACACCATTACTCACCTTACAAGTATCAATTATATCAATATTCATTGTAGTAGTTCGGTACTGAAGCCAGTTGTTACCATGGAACCTTTATTATTAGCAACAGTACTATCATCACCGTAATAACCTCGGCAAAGACAAAATTGGTTATATTTATACGAGGGCTGTTTTTTAACCTCCGATAGATTATAAACAACGGTAAATTTACACAACAATATAATTTTGTTTTCAAAAAACTGCACGATCATACTTCTTTACATAACTGGGCCATTCAATGCCAAATCACCTCATGGTCCCCAGATGACCCTCTTGGATTTTGCTGAAACTCCATGAAAATATTCATTTATCCAAATGACGAACACAGAGAAAATTTCAGACGAAAATTCCAAGTCTTTTTGAAATTACGGCCGTCCGAAAATATGGCTCTTTCGCTGTCACGCGATGCGTCGTGGATTTTTCTCATTTTCAAATGATCATATTTTTCAAAGCTGAAAATTACTACCTCGGGCAATTTGCACACAAGTTTCCATAATATGCAATCAAAGACTGTAACTTTCTTCCTTTTGAAGATATGGGCCCTTGAAAATGAAAGTTTTCACTAGCGGAAATTATTTTTGCGACTTTTAGGCTTACTTATTACCTGAACCATTGATGAGGATATTTAAATTGCTAATACATAATCTCTACAAACAGCTAAATAACTCCTTGCAAGCATAGACTTATCCAACATTTAGTAAATGTATGGTTAGGGTTCAAAGTCAGACCTGCACAATAAATCTGAAAAATCACCTCTTTTCAGTGGATCAGTTGACGTTGTGAACAGTGACTCAGGGTAATGAAATTTGCACCACAGAGTTATATGTATTTGGCCTTTATATGAACCAAATTTCATTGATGTGACTTTTTTATAGTTAGGTAGTGTTTATAAACCCACTAATTTGTCTCCTATAAAATCTATCAGTAAGCGGGACAAACTAGGTTATGGAAAGAGCAAAATAGAGGACATTAAAACAGCAGCCACACAAAAGGTCGCTAAACTATTTGATCTATCAACCAGTGAATTAAGTCCTACAAAAGTTGAGCCTTGTAAGAAGTGTGAAGATTTGGATACGGTAATATCCCTGTTAAAGGATAAATGGAAACATGCTTCACGACAAGAACAAATAAAACTACTTACCCTTGCTCCAGCCAGCTGGTTTATTAAAAAGACCATGGTTGAGTTCAATGTTTCTGAACATATAGTAAAAAAAAGCAAAAGAAGTTAAGAAAAATAAGGGAACTCTAGCTGAGCCAAATCCAAAAAAGGGAAGGCCTTTACGTACTGAAATGGTGGAAAGAGTGAAAGCCTATCAATCAGATGAATATTCTCGGATGTGTCCAGGAAAAAATGAGTTTGTTCCTGTTAGGACAGGTGATGGGAGAGTTCAGATGCAGAAACGTCTCTTCCTTAACCTCAAGGAGGTCCACATTGAGTAATTGAAAACTGGAGACAAAATTGGATTTTCAAATTTTTGTGAACTGGGCCCAAATGGAGTGTCACCGTTAATACATTTTGATTGTAATACATCAAAACATTTAAGGTCTCATATGAAACCAAGATAAAGCAAATGTACATATAGTTGTTACGTGCATTTTTATGACAATGATATGATTAAATGCTCCTGAAGGACGTAAAGTGGCGTAATTTGATCAAACAAGTTGGTTTCTTGGAAACGCTCTCTAACTATCAAGGAGTTAAGCTACATCAATAAAATTATTGACTTATAAAGGTCAGATACATATAATCCTGTGAAACAAATTTCATTACCCTGAGTCACTGTTCACAACGATGAATGATCCCCTGAAAAAGTGATTTTTCAGATTCTTTGGTGCAAGTCTGACTTTGAACCCTAGCCATAATTTTAGTGATTATTTGATAAGTCAATGTTGAAGGGAGTTATTTAACTGTATGTAGAGATTATGGTTTAGCAATTTGGGTATTTTTAGATCAATGGTTCGGGCAACAGGTAAGCCTAAAAATCGCAAAAATAATTTCCGCTAGTTAACTTTCATTTTCAGGTGCCCACGTCTTCAAAAGGAAGAAAGATACAGTTTTTGATTGCATATTCTGAAAAATTTTATACAAATTACCTTAGATAGTAATTTTCAGCTCTGAAGCTTTTTTAAACGAAAATATGATCATTTGAAAAAGAGAAAAATACGCGATGCAGTGCGCGACCGCGAAAGAACCATATTTTTGGAAGGTCGTAAAAATTTCAAAATTTTCTGTGTTCGTCATTTGGACAAATGAACATTTTCATGGAATTTGAGCAAAATCCAATCCACATGGAAACTGTATTGAAAATTAGGTAATTTGGCATGGAATGACCCAACTGGCAATACAGTTACGGTATTTTCATATCGTGACACAAGCTTTTCGATGCCTTAGTCAAAAAGCGAGCTGCCAGTGAGGCGAGAAACGTCTTGACGGGCACAACGGCTCTGGACCCAACGAACAGAGAGCTTTTGGTATCCGGTCTCGTACGATTGTGTACAAAGCAGACCTTGAAATGCCTGGAAATTCTTCAGAAAGTTCACTTAGTGTAAACCTTCGTTTGGTGTTGACAACATGATCAACACATTGAACGAGGCCTACAGTAACGACCAACTTGCGCACTTGTTTACCTTTTTCACGGACGTCGGTTCGCCCTTCTGTAAATTTTTAAACTATTCCCGCACACTACCCTTACTCAAAGTTGTTGTCATACACTTTGCTCACTCTGCTATGGATTTCAGCAGTACTTCGCTCTTCTGCTTGCAGAAAACGGATAGCACTTCGTAACACATTTTGCAGGATCATCCATCGTAGAGGCCATGTTCAATTGTTCATACGTCGGACAAACGGGCTGTATCCGTTTCAGCGATTATGTAGGGAAATAAGTGAGACGCTGCAGCACTTTTGGTAATAAAATTATTGTTATGTAAATTTGCCTTTTTTATAGCTCATCGGAGGTTAAAAGAAAATAGCCCTGCAGCTTTGAAATTGTCGATAATACTTGCCTTAAAAGCTTGGGTACTGCCGAACCTCAAGTACAGTGGAAGCTCGAGATACGAACAGCTCTGTATACGAGGAGTTCAAGATACGAGGAAAGTATGAGCGAAAAAGTTAACTCTAAATACGATCATTGGCTTGCGTAACGAGCCACGAGCCAGGCTGTGGTAATACGTGACGCGTTTCCCGATCTGTTCGACCCAGATTTACCACTTGTAAATCAGTGTTCCTTGTTCTCTCGTAGCGTGAAGACCTGCACATTTGTGCGCTTGTGATTTCATTGTTTTTACGATACGAATTACGAGAAATTCACAACACGAGTTCAATGCTGGAACGAATTAAACTCGTATCTCGAGGTTCCACTGCACTAACGCCAATGGTTTAGTACTGGACTGAAGAACCTCGGTATTGAGCCAATATTCACCTTAGGAGCCTCGGTATTGACGTATGTCTTAAGACATGTAGTAAAGGCCTCCTCGACTCCTGTGGCATCTTTGGCCGAGGTCTCGCAGTAGCCCAGGTCTCCATTGGTGGAGCAGTACGTCTCTACCTCTTCTTTGCTCACCGCTCTCGGCAGGTCGAGCTGAAAAACAAAACAATAGCTTCCAGTACATTTCCCTCTACGACCACGTCATTTTCAAAAATATTTTATCGAAATAACATTATGAAGTAGCCTTCTTCTCATTCTCACAATGGATGGTTAAATAGAAAGCTCACTCTTCAAATGAACTATTCCATAGTCTGCTCTCTTCGCACAGTTTGAGGAAAATTGCACGGCATCCAAATAACTGATTTTTCAGCCCCTCTATAGCATGATGCCTAATTAGCTGGGAAAACCGCGCGGACGATATGTGTTCTGCTATAGAGCAGTAAGAACGAAGTCAAATAACATGATAACAAGCACTCGAATGAAGTGGCAATAATCGCGGTCAATGCAGTTCGATGTACACTAAAGAAATAATAAACCTCTAGACAGAACTCATACTGAAGATATGCTGACCGATCGTCACACTATCAACGCATCTCTACTTGCGAACGAAGTGATGGTAGTCAACAAACAATCATCTAAAATGCGTAAGGACACAGCTAATTTTTAGTATCGCAAAAATTTTTAGTATCGTAAAATATTAAGAAATGAGGCAAAAGTCTCCTTCACCACAAATTTCTGCAATTTTTTACCTTCCCTATTCCATGACCTTCCACACTTTCCAGTACTCTATTTCTCCCTTGGGAGAGGAGCTGTTTCATGAGGTTGGCACAGTATTTACAGGAAAATCATAGGATTTTCGTAATTGATGTCTAATCCTTTACGATATTATCATGAAGAAACTGCCTTGCTAGTAAGCCCCGTCAGGAATACAATACTAGCTAATGAGATTACACTCCACACAAGAAGGGATGACTAGAGTAAAGCCAAGTAAATGCCACAACTGCTGAGCACGTGCTCCCACCAAGCAACCTGACCCTTGTAGGGTGAAAGAAGCACTAAAATTGTTGATGCTGTAGTACCGGGCAACTCCTCTAGGTCACAGAACAGTTTCCTTTAAAACCCAAACTTTTTACGTGAGGAAGCAAGTTGCGTAATATGGCCCAACCTAATCTACGTCCAGCGGCTCATGTGAGTTCGTTATTATAACCGCCACAGTACACACTTGCGCGTCCTCAATTGACATCTTTCATCTATTAACTCCATCCATTTAACCCGTTTATGCCCAGTGTTGCGTTCACGCAACAAAATAACACTTCACTTTTCTCAACCACCTAACCAAACTATGCACTTTACAGAGACGGAATTGCTTTCAGTAGCCTCAAGACATTTGTAGTGAGAAGATGTCTCGTGTCTGTTAGCTCTACATCATTAAACCTTCAATAATTACCTGACCTGATCTGACCTAACCCAACCTTACTTTCAATACTGGCGAACGTAAATGGGCACCTAACGTAACCTAACCTTCAATAATTCCGGGCGTGAATGGGTTAAATTGCTCTCTACCTCTACCATATAATTATATACTAAGGATTTAACCCCACTTACTACTAAATTATTGCAATCATCAAATTTAAAATTGTAAAGATTTAATTCAAGTAAAGTCACAAGGACGTGAAAATTCTCAGTGGCGGTGAGCACAACCTTCTGTTGCTGCTAAAACAGAGGCACTATTTTAGTCCTGGAATCTTCATATGACTGGCTTTCAAGGGACGAAGCGGGTAAGCACCGATTTTATAGAAGATAAATCAGTGGGTTTCTTTGAAACACTACCTAACTATAAAAGAGTTAAGTCACTTCAATGAAATTTGGTTCATGTAAAGGCCAAATAAATAGAAACGTAGACACTCATTGACGAAGTCTGTGGCACAGAATTCCGGCCTCTTTTACGAGAGCGACTAAGACAGTGAAAACATAAAGGTAAAACCTGATAACCAAAAGTAAAACCAACTCCGAGAACAAACATTGCAGATTCTGATGCGAGTGGCAACAAATCCCAGAGGAGCAAGAATTCTTGGAGGATAACCGCCGAGAATATAAGTCTACCTATGCGACTTGAGTACTGCTCTGGAACCTCACATACTCACTGAGGGGCCCTGAGTCTCCCAAGACATGCTGGAGGACAATATATCACAACGTGCCTCTAGCAAGCCTTCTCTTCGTCAGATTATTAGTGATTTGCATTAGTGCTGCCGTGTCCGTGGTTTCGGAGGTGTCCCCACGCAGCCATTCAAATTTCCTTTGCTTGTGGCAGACTAACCGACTTAAAACTGACTATTTCCTCAAAACTTACAGATCATCGCAACGTGCTCATACAAGCTTCTACTTCAAGTCACATTGACTGACCCAGTCGCTGAAAGAATGATCACTAGTCTTAAGATGTTGGGATTCAGAATTTAAAAACCATTGCATATTTTATTATGAAGGGAATTAAATTCTTCTGTCCTTCTTCTTCTTTCAGGTCAATTTTTACTTATTTCTGGAATACAGAAGTTTTCCCCTAAAATAATTGCCTAAACGGCGTAATATACAAACAATAGATAGAGCAAAAACTGGCAAGTATAGCAGATAGAAGCATTTCTAAGCAAAAATCTGAATTGGATATTGAGTCACTTGCGATGTAGACGTGCATTATCTCGATAGAAGAAAGCAGTTTGTGATTGGCTACAGCTGAAGACTTTGTTCCTACAGTTTTACAACGCTTTCCCAGTTGCTGCCAGAACAATTCATCTGTAATCGTCTCGTTTCTTGGAAGCTCGTAGTTAATGATTTCTAAGTGTTGTTTAGGGAACTTATAGCACTGCTTCTAAAAGTCGGTAAAGCAAATTTTTAAGCCAGCCCTTCACCTCTACCAGCCGGTGTGAGAGGAGCAGATTGCCAACCTTCGCTTTGAAGGAGAGAGTATACTAGGACAAGAAGCTCGCTACAAACTAAGCTTCCTTCCAAGGCTCGCTGGGCATAATAAGCTCTCGTTGCTCGCGGGCCCATCCTAAGTCAATTTTACATACATATCGACCTACTAGTACATGAAGGCCGTTCTCCACATTGTTTCACCTAAGTTCAAGTGAATCATTTGTTTCTGTGTTTATTACACTAGCAATGTATGAAGTTTTTACTATTTCTTTCCTGCCCTAACTGGTCGGCCTTTAACGCCTCACATCCGTGACAATGATCGCAATGAACGCTTACGGCGTCATGTTCAAATAAACCAACTTGAAAATGAGCATAACTTGTAGTACAACATCAAACAATGAGTTGATGAACTATTAGAAGCTCGATAAAATACTCTCACCAACTTCAAAATGCATAATTAGGTTCACTTCGTAGTCTACAGCGTTTAAATGAAGTTCCGCTTTTATACCGAATAATTGAATGAAATTGTGAAGGTTGTGCCCAAACTGAACTTTTCCTGATCCCCAACTGAAAATCGTGTATTTTGTCGGCTACAACCAAGGAGGAAAAATATAGGTTTCAGTAATTGTAATAGAAAGAGACAGGAATTGGGGCGTTACGTGGAGAATGGTTAGCTCGCGTCCAAACAAAGTTACGAGAAAATCGTGTTTGTATGTCGGAACTTTCACTGAGTGATTTTACTAACACTAATATAGCTAGAATGAAATTCTTTGTTTTGATTCAACACATTTCCAGCGAAGTGACCCATCGGTGGGTCACTCAGGTTAGGTTTTGTAATTTTTTCAAAACTTTCTAGGGATTATGTGTACAAAGTAAAGATTTGCACCGGCTAGGCAATCGCAGGAAACGCGTTATCACGTTGACTCCGAAGTGGTACGTATGAGGGCCACTTAAGTTAGGTTCTGTAAATTTTACAGTGCCTTCTATTAATAATATGTACAAAGTGAAGATTTACACCGGCCAGGCAATCGGAGGCAACGTGTTAAAGAAGATGCAATATATATTAACCTGTTAAATTTCTAACATTAAATTCCTTCAGATGGTTTAGGAATTATAATTCCTAAACCATCTGAAGGAATTTAATGTTAGAAATTTAACAGGTTAATATATACTGCATCTTCTTTAACACGTTGCCTCCGATTGCCTGGCCGGTGTAAATCTTCACTTTGTACATATTATTAATAGAAGGCACTGTAAAATTTACAGAACCTAATCTGTAGATAATTATCTACAGATGTTCCACCGCCGTGCGTGCTATACTGAGGACGCTGCTAGGCTACGCGATTTCCAACCCCCCCCCTCCCGTCCCCCAACTAAACCCCTATTCCTCCACTTAGGTTTAGTATACAATAATATTAACTGTCCCCATTCGTACTCTACCTCCATTAACCAATCCTAAATGAAAGGAAATTCCCCATGAAAAATGGCCTAAGTTCCCAATACACCAAACAGAGTATGGAGTATGCTTTGAAAGATCATTTCGAGCAAGAAGGGCATAAAGCGAATTTTTGTAAAATTAAAATATACCTTACAGGACGTATTCTTCCCGACTACAAACCAATGCCAGATTAAGGTTTGTTCATTTTTGAACCTTTTGGTGAGCATAACTTGATTTTGCCTAAATGGCTCGAGTTTACCATCCACGTAAGAATTTAATTGAGCTCATCTATATACACTAATGCGAAGGAATTACGTACCTTATTGCCAACGACCATAAAAGGGAAGTCCGCCTTCACATCAGCGTAATGAATGAACTCTCTGCGCCAAGTGTCAAGGTTATGAAAACTTTGTTCATCATCGAGAGCGAATGTGAGGAGGCACATGTCAGAACCACGATAGAAAGGTGTCCTCAAACTTTTGAATCGCTCTTGGCCCGCTGTGTCCCAAATCTGAAAATCAGAAAATTTAAATTCGTAAACATTGCGAATTGGACATTTTGTCATTTATTTTTCCTCGATATGAGGTTAGCAATTTTTCGTTTTTCCTGGTTCACAATAAGCTTTCTTATCAGTTTGTTATAGGCTAAGAATTTACATTCATGTCTTGCAACTCTCCCTTCACACAAATTCTTACATCTCTTCGAGTTATGTGCATACCCTGACGCTCATCCCCTAAGTTAACACAGTAATCTTTTTATTAGGAGAGAGGATCTTTACAGGAAAAAAAAAGGTTCCCTGCCTTGTCTTCGACATCCGTGGAGTCGGCGTCAACCCTGTGACTCAGCAAGAGAAGACAGAACCTATTTGTTTTTAAGTCGTTGAGTCAGGCCTTAATGTTTTAGCTTTCGAAGGAACAGAAGTACATCGTATAAACGTTACCACTTAGCTATGAAAGATTAGTTAAAAGTTCCGACAGTCCGAAAAACACAAAATCATATTAAAGCTGAGGAGACTTCCTTGTAAATCTTTCATGCACCTTAGAAAATGGAGAGTTGCAAAATTTGGCAGTCACCCGCCGTCTTCCCTCGCCAGCTTCACATCATAATTTGGTAAATATTTCTAAATTAGTTGGTTCTAGACCAGAGGTTCCTAAACTGTGGGTAAATTACCCACTAGTGGGTAATGACTAGAAAACGGTTTTTTGTTCAACAGTTATTAAGAGTGTAGAGTAGACTACTTGTCTTCCTGCAGTATTTAGACAATGTTAGTTATGTGAGAGTGGTTTAAATAGGTACAACAAAGAATTCTAGAACTTTAACAATATAATTGATGTTAGTTAGGTTAGGTTTGGGATGAATTACAGTTAGAAAAATAAAGTTTAAGTTAGGAAACGGTAGTTTTAAATAGCACAAAAATATAAAAATTAAAATATTTAATTTTGATAATAATCCTCTTTTAACACGTTGCCTCCGATTGCCTGGCCGGTGTAAATATTTACTTTGTACCCATAGTCACTAGAAGGATCTGAAAAAATTACAGAATCTAACCTAAGTGGCCCACATACGTACCACTTCGGAGTCAACGTGTTAAGTACACTCTCCCGTTACGTTCTACGAATTCGAAATACATTCCATCATATAAATTCATATGAAATCGAATGTTCTGGAGTTAACCCATTATAAACCACCTCCCTCGATGATAATTTATCTTGTCTGTTGAAGATAAATTTGGTAACAGTATTAGTTTTTAAACATGATTGTAACATGGAACGTACCTTCTGATTTTGTTTAATCGTACGTTTTTTCAGATTTTGACATAATTTCAAGAATGCCACCGAAAAAAACAAAGTTTCTTGAGTTCTATTTAGTTTTACAGTGCCCTTGCATTTGGCGACAACTGTGTGTGGGTAACGTCTGAAGAAACTAACAAAAGTTTAGGAAACCCTGTTCTAGACAGACAGTATTATCCGCGAGAAGTTTGCAGAGCGACCATGTGGCCAAAAGTTTGACCAACTCATGAAAGCAACTAAAAGACACTATTTACTATAGTCTCAAGTTTTACTTTTTGGAAAATGTTACATGACGTGGTCAGCGATAAGTAACTGGCCAAAAGTGATCATGACATCGGGAAACATTAGGAAGTGAATGCATTAAGATTCGAGAAACTAGTGCCACTTCTTGCGAAAACACCGACAATTCCGGATGAACTTGAAACAAGAACCTCGAGTCCGACACTATCGCCATGATTCAGAAGCTTGGAGAGCTCAGGCATAAAAACACTTTCAAAATCAGTTTGACGCTACAATAGCTAATTGACGGCCTGTTTAACTGAAGAAGATAAAATTGGCAGTACATAAAATTTCGCACATAAATTGGAAGTACATACAGAGCACCGACAAGGAAATACAACACAAAATTCGAACGTCTACAATCTTCCCAACACGGAATTAAACGTTCCTCGACGACACGAAGTAATAAAGAGTTCGACAATAACACGTTCTTATACATACAAACTACGACCACATAACGCACCCAACACTAAACTCCACCAGGGAAACAAACACTGCACCCCACAGAACGGCAATACTTAACCCTTTCAGTACCAAATTAATTAGGAAGATTTATAGAACTGCCACGCATATATTCTTGGTCTATGGGTTCACATTAGTTATCAAAAAATGTTTGGTGACCCTCCGACCCCTCTCACCCCCCAAATGGGGTGGGACATATATGTAACACTAGTACTGAAAGGGTTAAGCGAGCGAATACTAAAAGCAAGTAGGAGACGAGAATTTTTATTGGGACACATGTACCGCTGGTACTGAAAGGGTTAACCTCATCTCTGCAGTAGGCATCTCTGGCGCTGCAAGAAACACTTACCAAGCCACAAAACTCGGTAGCTCGAAGACAATAATAGGGAGAGCTTGAGTAAAAACGTACTCACAGCAATGGCAATGAAATGCATGCAGCAGATATGAACCCATCTAAGAATGAAACATGTACTTCAGAGATCAATTGCGAGCAAGAAAATAAAAGTCAATCACCCAAGGCGCCCGATCAACAAAACAAACGTGGTACAGGTGAGCATACCGAAATTGACAATACCGACTAAAATATAGGACAACTGAATATATTGGTTCGCAACGTACAAAGTATTCTACCGAAAATGCAGGAAATACAAGCCATTGAGTCAACGTAGTCATACGATATCGTAGATGTCAGTGAAACATGGTTAGATCTAAATGGAAGACATCTCCCAGTGGGTCTTCATTGAAAGGATACGCTTACCACAATGTAGACAAACTTTCGCCCAGCAACAGAGATGGTGATTCCATAATGTACATCAAAAAAAAGCTGCAACCACAAATCAAAACTAACCGAGTAACAGAAAAAGTAG
>VCRD01006147.1:10985-29170 GCA_006783055.1 Trinorchestia longiramus
CAAATAAATACAAGTAAAAATTACGTTGTATCATTATTTGCCTTTCAAAATAGCGAATTTTAAAAAAGTTATGTTAGTCCCAATTCTGCACGACCCTGTATTAGAGATTTACAACGAATTATTTGGTTTTAAATGACTTTTTTTCATGAATATATACAAAACTTCCATTCCGTATCTTATCTACCGATAACATGGCCTAGATAATACCCATGGGAATTACACGGTTTAAAAGTAATTTAATTAAGGATCTATGAAACAAAAATACATTTTTCAGTTTTACCCATAGTACTAGCAGAACCAGAATATTTTTCATAAATATATACAGAACTATTCCATATCTTATCTACCGATAACATTGCCATGTAGGAGAAAAAAATCTTTTAAGGGAAAAAATGGTGCCTTTTATTGTTATCCGATGCCCTTGGTATCCACAATACAATGCTTGTAATACATGTTTAGCCGTTCTGATTTTAGTTCAATAATTCTTCTTCAGTAATAGGTAGGAAGTAATGAAACGGATACACACAGAGAAGGAGATACACTGTACTCGTATTTAGGTAGATAGTACTTAGCAGATTTAGTCAAGAAACTATGTGAGCTAAGAATTCTTTTATGAAATGCAGACAGTGTGTTCTTGCTAAACAAATTACACTAACTTTGTATACTGTTTATCCACAATAGAAAAATTTAGGTTTCAATTTTTATAATACATTATCTATGTAAGTTCTGTATTTGAAATGAGTTTTCAGAATTTGCTTTTCATTTACATTCCGAATGTTTTGAAATATATTCCAACGAGCCAACTCCCGTGGAAATTTCACGGTTTAGATTTTACTAATTTAAAATTATTATATAGATAAATGCATTGAAAACTTTCGACAAATTATTGCATATTAAATGAATAATTTTCATGAATATATACAGATTATATGCAAAACTTTCATTCTGTATCTTATCCACCGATAACATGGCCCAGATAGTACCCGTTGAAATTCCTTGATTTCAGAGTGACAAAATTAAGGATCTATGAAATAAATACATTTTTCAATTTTACCTGAGGTACTATCAGAATCTGAATATGTTTCATGAATATATATAGAACTTCCACGCCGCGTCTCATCTACCGATAACATGGCTGTGTAAGAGAAGAAAACTAAAAACGGAAAAAATTGAGTATTTTATAGTGATCCGGCGCCTTTGGTATCCACAATACAATGCTTGTACTACATACATGCCCCTTCTGATTTCAGTTTCTATAATTTTTCTTCAGTAATAGATAGGAAGTAATGGGACGGACACACACAGATACAGAGAGAGGGAGAGAGAAAGAGGGATGGAGATACAGTGTCTATTATATAGGTACTAGCGTATCCAGCCGTCAAAAATGACGGCAGAGATTTTGTGATAATACCCGTGCCATCAAAAATGATGGCAAATACTGTTCGAAAGACATTAAATAAAATTACATATAAGAACGCAATACAATATATTTAGTTTTATATATATTTACAGAGGACAAACGTTTTAATTGAGTATTTCTCTAATGACAACATTTCTAGTGAAAACTAAGACACCTAGTTTTATACTGCTGCAATTGACTCTGCAATTCGTGTCATATTCGGGTACAATGTACCCGAATCATAGGGCAATACCCCGCCGAACTCGGTATCCACGATACGGACTTGAGTACATAAGGCTCTGGATCTCCCTAATTTTTATGAAAGTGACACGAAATATATAAATAAATATATAAATACACGACGGTCATTCTTAGTATTAAATTAGATTGATATGTAGATTATGTATGTAGATTTTATCTATTTCACTGCTGGAAATAGTCGTATTATAGTACCATTATGCACCTTAGGACCTTGTACTGGGTGGGCCAGAAAGGACGCTCCAGTAAAGAGCTTTTATAGCTGAAAAACTATTTGGGACAAAACATAAAACTTTATGTCAAAACATTTATTAGATTTATGAATTTTATTTATAAATAACATGACTCTATTTGTTCGCAATGCATTCTGAAGAAACACCGATCGCTTTCGTGAAACTATTTTATGAAAATGGATCGTCTTTTGTAAAAACACTGAAAAGATGGATAAGAACATTTGAGAGCACTGCTTCGTTATTTAACAATAAACCACCTGGTCAAAACCGCTCTTTTCAAAATGAAATAAACATTGATAGATTGTCGCCAAGTCTCCATGTGGATGGCACGGTCTCGACAAGAAAACGTTGAACACAACTGAACATCAGTAGATCATCGCTGTGAAGAATTTTGAAAAAAGATCTTGAATTATATCCTTACAAATTGCAACTAATCCAACAGTTAAATAATACAGACTATGCATCAAGGTTGCAATTTTCACGTGAAATGTTGAATATCATAAGACGTAACACCGATGTCCTTAAAAATTTAATAATGAGCGACGAGGCCCATTTTCATCTTTCACGATATGCGAACAAACAAAAGTGTCGTGTCTGGGCGCAGCAACAACCTAAACAATTTGTTGAAAAGCCTTTGCATTTGCAGGAAATTACTGTCTGGTATGATGTGATGGCTGATGAAATCATATGGCCATATTTTTTCGAAAACGATATGGGTAATGCTGTGACCATCACTGGAGAAAGATATCGAAATATGATCAGTACTTTCCTTGAACCTCAACTTGAAGCAAGACATCTGAGAAACATTTGGTATCAACAAGATGGTGCCACGAGTCACACCGCGAGAGAAACAATAAATCTTTTAAATCGCTTGTTTCCACAAAATAGATCTCTCGGCTTGGCGATGTTAACTGGCCGCCTATAACGTATGTCCCACAAAAACCCGAACCGAGTATTTATTTTCCCGACTCAGTAATACTATCATAAGAATCCAATAAGCATTTAATTTCTTATGATGTTATTACTGATACTAGCCATCATAAGAATCCTAGGTATTCTTATGATGGTATTACTGATACGGGAAAATAAATACTCGGTTTGGGTTTTTGTGGGACATACGGTATACCTGGACCTAACCATATCCGAATTTTATCGATGAGGATACCTTAAGGGAAAAGCTTACATCCATAAACCTACCACAATCGCTCAGTTAAAGAGAAACATCCAAAAGGAAATTGGGCAAATTAACGGTAACACATTAACGAAGGTTGCAGAAAATTTTTAAAAAAGGTTAAAAATATGCTGTCGCGAAAACGAGCGTCACTTAACAGAGATTCTTTTCCACTCTTAAGTGTTATTTTTTAGTAAAATTCATAAGTCTAATAAATGTTTTGACATAATGTTTTATGTTCTATCCCAAATAATATTTGAGTTATAAAAGTTTTTTAATGGAGCATCCTCTCTGGCCCACCCTGCATATCAGTTACAACATGCATTCCTTTGCGTACTGGTTACGACCACTAACACACCCAGCACTTCAATAAAAAAGTATATCGAAAAGCTTTAAAACTTGATTCTAGTCAAAAAAATAACAGAAACATTTTGTCAGTATTGAATTAATTATAAAATATTTTCCCATCTGATGAATGAAACGTTTAAAATATCGGAACCTCCTTAAATTCATAGCGCTAAAATTTGTAACCGCACCGTAAAATTTAAACCGAGTTTGATTCCAGTTATTTCAATTTTATTTTGACACTTGGTTCATCAAGAGACTAAAATTGAGTTCGTTAGAGGCATAAGAATACCAACGCATGAGCTAATTGGACAATTTTACTTCCAACAGAAGAGTATAAGTGACTGAAATACTTTTCAACGGAAGGGTCAGATTATTTTTCGATCACAATGAAATCTAAACGTTCTATTATACAAAATATAAAATTGTATCCTGGATACTTCAGATCTGGGATAACGCTACCGTTGAGTCCCAGTTTGACAACGGATAATCTAAAACATTTTTATCAACAGGAATGAACTCAGTTTGTAAGTTCAGATGAGAAATTCTCTTCACCCGAGGTACTACAAAAACTGGGCTTAAGCACCCAACCCTCTTGCAGACAACCAATGGAAGATTCAGCGTTAATTTCGACAGCAGATGGGAGGACAGCACGATGACCGGTTGGACCGCCAATCAAGTCTACGCTAGATTGGAGTGACAAGTTCTAGTGTTTAGCCTTAGTGTTAACGGGCCTATAACGTGAATCATAGACGTCCATACAATAGAAATAACGTTCAACCGAATGTATATCATGGTGATGATCGAAACGAATATTTTCAGGACGCACGGGGATACAACGACAGGTGCAACCGAGGTGAATATCCTCGATAGCAGAGTTTCTGGAGGAAACCAAATTGGCAGCCGCACTCACACTTTGAGGGACATTAGTGTCCTGATTGTAAGTACGCACCACCGCAAGGCACTCGTGCTGCCTATCAACCAAATCTCAACCCTGAACGAGTTTATGGACAACGCCCGCACGTTCCACATACTCCTACAAATTTTTACGCGTAACGTATACCTGCACCAAGTGTTCTCTACCCTCCCAATGGTGTTTTCTTACCCACAGCCAACATGTTCCCGCCAACCAACGTTCGTCCCACAGCACCATTACCAAATGTACCAATCTATCCCTATGGACTTGGAATAGGGGTGCCTCCCGAATATTTTAACACAATGGGTAATGATCCTATGTACCAGTAGAACCATTTTAAGGATGGAAATTAAGGTTGTCAGTGCCAGAAACACTACGATCAGGACATGGGCTATCAAGCTCACGAAGCGTACCCTGAAAGTTATCACCCTCAAAATGGCCGCCCACCAGAATACGCCAATGGCTACCATGGACAAGCAGAACGTTGTCCTCATGGTCAAAGGCCTCAAGTTCAACGTGTATCCTGCAATGGGGCCTACGACATCAGTCCAAACCAAAGCAATTATTTCTCTGCCGAAGACACAGTAGGCCTGGCAAGAGGAAGTGTACCATTGCGGCAAAACGATAAGGGCTAGTCACGACCTGAAGAACGGCAGGCTTTATCAAGGAATCCAATAAAAATGAAATCAATCGATTTGAATGATCAAGTTATTTCACTTCAGAATAGAAAAAATTCTCTGGTCATGCCTACCATCATCAGTCAAACGAACAACGAGCGGGACTGGAGGGTAGAGCTCAACTGCCCCGGGTGGCAGAACTCTTTTCTGCAGGTTGAACTTATGGAGGAGTACCTCAACGGTGAGGACAAAGAAAACCTGGTGTATGTTCGAGGAAGGAGGGAAACTTTAACAGAAGCAGGGCCCGTGCTTGTCAAATTCGAGAAAAAAATCAAAGCCCCATCTCTTATTGAGCGTAATTCAATGCGAGCCGAGATGACGTCTAAGGGAAAGTTGACTATTATTGCTCCGAAAAGATGCTGACGTGAATTTGCGTGCCAATTCTACTAACAATATTGTATTTTTATAAATATTCTTGTAAACGAGTCTCATTACAGTATTATTCAAATACGTGTTTAGTGACTAGTTCGGACAAAGCTAGAGCTATTCTCACACTATGACACAAATGGAATTATGTGTAGAAGTTTCTACAAAAAATAGCAAATAAAAGTCGCTTCGATAAGCCGCCTTTGAATTCAGGAGTAGTATTACGTTTTTGCCACATTGAATAGGCTTTTTGAAAATATGTAATTGGGTTTGGAGATTATCAATCAGTTGGCTAAATTGCCAAATTATTGTACAAGCCTGAATGATTTCTAGGTTTTCAAAAAAGTTATTTTAGCAAGTATTGGGTTGGCCAAAAAGTTCGCTTGTTTTTTTAAAGAGGAAGTTAAACTGAAATAATATTTAGAAACATTTATTTAGTCAATAAAATAGTTTCCATGTGCATCTACTACCATTTGCCATCTGTTTGGTAAATTTTTAATCCCCTGTTCAAAGAATGTAGGCTCTTTATTGGTGAAGAAGATGTCCAAGAAACTTTTCACATCTTCATCAGAATCAAACTGCTTCCCATTCAATGAATTTTGCAGTGAAAGAAACAGATGGAAATGAGAAGGAGCCAAATCTGGAGAATATGGAGGGTGAGGTAAAACTTGCTACCCAAGCTGCAGCAACTTTCCCCGAGTAGCCAAAGCAGTATGTGGCCGTGCGTTGTCATGGTGAAAAACAACGCCTTTACGATTGATTAGCTCCGGTCTCTTCTGATGGAAAGCCATGCTTAATTTTTCCAGTCGTTCGCAGTAAACCGCTGAACAACCTTGAACAACCTTTCCAATCACACCATACCACTAACATCACTTTTTTGGATGGGGGCTTGCTCTGGGTGTCCTTTGTGGTGCATCATTTGCCGTTTTCCACGATCTTTTGCGTGTAACATTACTGTACACGATCCACTTCTCATCTCCAGTAACAATGCGTTTCAAAAATGGGTCATTACTTTCCCGTTTCTTTCAACAACGAATCATAAAAAGAAACTCTATACCCAAGATTTGCTTCTGTTAGTTGATGAGGAACCCAAAGATCTAGTTTAGAAACGTAGCCCAGTTTGTGCAATTCATTTTCTACGCTTGATTTAGAGATCTTGAGAACATAAAATGCATTCTAGAAAGCCGGAAAAAGGCATATAAAAAACGAACAAACTTTTTGGCCAACCCAATATAATGCCTGATTGGGTTTCACCGTGGGTTTGGCACACAGCTGTAAATGGATGGATACCTGAAATCCTACGGGCTCAGCTGCGACGGGCTTAACGTGATGTGACATTTGGTTATCTTTTGTAAGAGCTATGATTGAGTTCTCTTTTACATGCTCTTTTCTAAATAATGAGAGACTCAAAATAAACGAAGAATACCTTTTATAACTATTGAGACCACTTCCATCTGTGGCTGATGTTTATAAACTAGAAATTTTATAATAATGATAAAAGTGACATTACATTATTGTTTTGATGACGTAACACTGTTTTCTGAATAGCAAGACCTTCGGCGTGTAATAGTCCAAGCCAATGAAGCGGTAACAAACTTTATTACAACTATTATTACTACTTCTTAGGTTACTCACCCGTGGTTGTAGGGTAGTTTGCCCAACACATGATGTTAAGTCTACGGGTTGCAAGCACCGCGTTTAAGTGTACTGGTGGAGGACGACTTAGACAACAAGGCCACAAATTATACAATGCATCGTAGACTAGCCTAGGTTCCAGCATGCTGACTTTCTGTGGCTGTTGTAAGGTCAATTAGAGCGGGTATGGGTGAGTTCATAAGTATTTGGTTAGGTCAGCTTGGGTTAGCACAACTGGAGAAAAAGTTAGTAATGAAGGTATTGTAGATAAAAGTTTTTAAATTTAGGTTAAATTAAAAGTTACAGTCAAGTTAGGATGAAGCGCCAGGCAGGTTTAAGTTAGGTGAGATTACGCAAGGCTGTAGTGTTCTGAAAGCAAGAAAACAGATTAAAGATTTATGAGAACATGTGTAAAAATTAGGTTGGATACGTACATGCAAGTAATGATTGTAAGTTCTATTAAAATTTTTAGTTAGTTATTATTATCGCTCAAATGAACGAAATAGTGAAAATTTTGTACTCTCATTTTACGAAGCGAGTGCAAGAGTTTTTAAAGAATGTTGAAGATATCAGAATCAAAAACGGTGCATACTCAGTTACCAATGCAACACGAAGAATTTGTATTACGTTCGGAGCTCAAGCTACCAATCAAAATATCAACCAGCTTTAGACCCAGTCGTTATCTGCGATGGGACCAATTTACAACCTCGACAGGTTTAACAAATTGTGTTCTATTTGCGAGCAATGTATATCTTGAACCAAATGCCGGCCAGCGAGCTCTGGCTTTCCGTAAGTCTTGGAATGGAAGACCGGCTCAACCACAACATCAAATTGGAGCCATAGTTGCAGCCGACGTCATTCCTCGGCGCTGCGTGTGTCCGCTGGACCTCTCAGATAAACTTCTTGGCCGCCAGAGCTGGACAATAAATCCTTCTTACTCCTGCCTGCACGACCATCCTCAAATTGATGCTTCCTCCGCCTCTGGTGGACCGTCTGACCATCGGCCGCACCTCTGCTGCTGCTGGCAAATGGAGGCCGAAACAGTCGTTCTTCTGGCGCTTTTGATAAATGAACTTCGAGCAGTCGTTCCTCTGGCAATTCTAATATACAGTGGTGGAGCTGTCTTCCATACGGTAGTTCTTGCAGATAGTCTGTGAGCAATCTTTCTTCTAGTAATTCAAATAGTGCTTGTCAATCGTAGATTTAAAATCAATTTTTAACAGTCAAATGCACCTGTTTCTGTTTGGGCAGATTAATTACTATTACACAATTTGTTCCAGGGGTGAAGCTGGAACTTCAAACATTAATCATTCGGCAAACATGTCAAACAAATTTTAATAAAAATATTTTATTAAAGTATTAATAAGGCTGTATATGAACTCGATACTTTTGCTCAGTGACGACAATGTAGGACTTTATGAAGCATAGTTGTGATAACGTCCATGACGCTGACCACATCATCTGTAGAGTCCTTAGACATGAGATTGCAAGTACCACATAAAACTCCAAAATTGAGCCATAAATACAAGGGAACAACATTAGGCTGGGATTTTATAGTCATTTAAATGTGCTACACTTTTTATTAAGACTAAGCAATGCTTAGGTCAGGCGTCAACATGACTGAGCACAGAAACTCGGTAAGCAATGGTGGCTCAACTGAAAAGTGAATTTTAATGAATCGACTGAAACTGAAGTCCGCGTTCAGTTTGGTAATGTCTTTGCATTGTTATACTTCATTGGGATTTAATATTTTGGCAGATTGTTTAATGTCAAGAATACCGAACGAACATCTGGGTGCAGGCAATCCTCATTTGTTTAGAAGCTAAAATTTATCTTCATTGAAATGAGAATACCAATTTACAAATTTTCTGCAATTTATATGAATGCGAAGGGCCTTCAATTAATTGAAGTATTACCAAAGTATCACTCAAACATTTAACTAAAAATGCCCATTCTGCGTATGTACTTTTACTACTCATTGCTTCCTTTTCATTTACATCAAAAGAATTTACCAATAATTTTGTGACACATAAAACACAAAAAACAATTTCAGAGCAAGGATTTTGATTAAAGATGAGTTTATATAATTTACACTCTCATTGTTTGCCCTAAAATATTATACGATTGTCTACTTTAAGAATTGACACTGGGTTTAAAGTACGACACAACAATATAATTCCTGGAAAATTCAATAAGAGATGAGTGCAACATCAAAAGCCTGCGTCATCGCAAAAAAGTGCACAATCCCAATTTAAAAGAAAACTCTTAAAGAGAGTGCACTCAGAAGGCATTTCAAACTTACATCCATTATCTCGAGAAAAAAAATAATGGAAAAAATGATAGACGTGAGAGATTTGTTCGCTGTTTATTTTAAGTTTTAACTCGTATGACACTATGAGTTATACTCTGCCTTGAGAGGGAATGGATATTAAGGCCGAAACCTCTAGTCAGCTACATTTCCGCTACATGCTGACAACATAACATTGACGCTCAGTCGAGCAAGACCGGCATGATCGTTCGCGGAGTGATGCGGACGCACGAAGTAAGACCATGAATTGAGGCACTTACGAAAAGATAGCATGTACTCAAACGCGATGTATTCGTCATTTTGAATGTTTTGTAAGTTTCTCAATGTTTGTATAAAAACAAATACTGGAATAAAAATTCTAATAAATTTCTCAACGTCGTTCAGAGTATAGTTGGCCTTTCAAAGCATGAAGGAATCTGTGTCGTGGCAAAGTGGATCGTAGTGGTGCAATTGTGTTGGTATGAGAAGTGTCTTCTGTTTAACACGTTGACTCCGAAGTGATACGTATGTGTACCACTTAGGTTCTGTAATTTTTTCAGATCCTTCTAGTGACTATGCGTACAAAGTGAAGTTTTACACCAATCAGGCAATCGGAGGCAACGTGTTAACACGTTGACTCCGAAGTGGTACGTATGTGGGCCACGTAGGTTAGGTTCTGTAAATTTTACAGTGCCTTCTAGTAATAATATGTACAAAGTGAAGATTTACGCCGGCCAGGCAATCGGAGGCAACGTGTTAACGCGTTTCTTGTGACTGCTTAGCCGGTGCAAATCTTTATTTTGTACACACTGTCACTAGATGGCTCTGATAAAATTTGCAGAATCTAACCAAAGTGGCCCACCGGCAGGTCACTTCTCAGGAAATGTGTTAACACGTTTGTTGCGATGCAACCCACCGGTGGGTCACTTAGGCTAGGTTCTGTAATTTTTTCCAAGTCTTTTAGTGATTATGTGTACAAAGTAAAGATTTGCACCGGCTAGGCAATCGCAACAAACGTGTTAATACAGGGTGTCTCAACAAAATGAACTCGCCCTTTAACCGTTGCTAACATGCTGTCTTATTTGTGTTGCAGGTGTGAGGTTTGAACCTTTGCGAACATGATTCTTTAATCACATTTAATCATGTTCGCAACGGTTCGATATGACCAGGAGGCAAATAGTACTTTAAAATCAAAGTTGAATCGAATAATCTGAATGTTGTCAGTTGACGGTTATTTATTTTCATTCGAAAAAGATTTTCGCCTTCTTTTCAAAGAGAAATAGCAATTTTTAGAGTCTGAATGAAAGTAAGGCGATGAAGTCAAATATTTCAAATGAGTGTTGATCATCTTGCTATCTTCAACGACTGGCTAAAAAGCACGGCATCTTTTAACACGTTTGTTGCGATGCGACCCACCGGTGGGTCACTTAGGTTGGGTTCTGTAATTTTTTCAGATCCTTCTAGTGACTATGCGTACAAAGTGAAGTTTTACACCAATCAGGCAATCGCAACAAACGTGTTACTCATTCTCTTTTCAGTAGTTCAAATGACTATCTCAGAGTGTTAGGTCAGCTCATAAGTGTTTACTAAATTTGTAGGTTAGGTCATAAGGATTCTTTTCTCCTACCAGCGCAGTTTTTTTTAACCCTGTTTGAGACCTAAACTTTTTGCCAGAAAACGCAACTCGTATTAACTGAACATGGCGTTAAACACTACATTTAACGAGTCGCATTATTTTACGGCTATAAAATAACGTTCGCAGCTTCATTGGAGGCACAAGTGGCTTTGTTGCTGACGGCTTTAACTTAATTTAGGCTACCATTACGAAAGCCAGGTTTGAAGCATTAGGGTGTGTTGTCTTGGTTTCTGTTTAACACTGCAGGCAAATGAACTTTTGAGCTTCAGTTCCTGTTTAAGATTCTCATCGATGCACTTACTTATTTCATTCAGAAATATCCTTCCGGTATGAATTACTGAAGCATGAAATTTGTTGATCCAAAACTCTTGTTTTTTCTGGTATCTCCTTTGACTACCCCACGTGCTCGGCGGCCCAAATTGAGATTCGAAATAATAGGATCAAATTTTTCTCAACTCGAAGATGAATGCAAATTAAAATGTCTGATTTTGAACTTTATGCAGAATTGCTAAGATCTGCTACGCTAAATCTAAATTTTTAATTCTATCGTGATCAGGAATGAACTACTGTGTGATTTTTCGCTTCGTGCCGAGTTCTCAGATTTAGTATAATATTCGTAATATTCTTCTCAGTTTGGAAGACTACAAGAAACAGCATTCCCATATGGAATAAAATAAATAGACTTCCAAGTAAGTGGCAACTTCTAAGCACCCCAGATTTTTTTCTTCACTACCTCCCTAATTCGCCGAGACTTGGAAGTCGGACTTACTTCGGAGTTTGTTTTTATTTTATTTGATATGGGAATGCTGTTTCTTGTAGCCTGTTACACAGAGAAGAATAATACCTATATTATATGTATGTACTTAATTTAAGAACTCAGTAAAAAGTTCAAAATCTCCCATAATAGTTCATTTCTACTCGTGTTTTACCAAGTGAAGGCAAAAGACATTCTCATAAGAAATTACGTATAATACAAATTTGAAGTCCGTTGTAACGTCCAAATATTGAAGGTAAAATAGGGTAAGAATATAAAGTGGTTTAATGTCGATTGCAATGCAATGAAAGAAAATATACTCTTATTACTGAATGCTAAACAGTCGTCGAGTAAAGAAGTGGAGTCCGGTCTCTCAATTTTCTTTAGCCAACTCGAGCGTTTTCACGACACTAGAAGGACAAAGGGCATCAATTGACAGATTTTAAAGTCGTAAATGAACACTACTTGAAATGCGTTGTATATTCTTACCGCATCTGGCCTCACTTTTCCAAGTTTAGTAGCCAGCAGTTCAGGTTGACAGCCTCTGTCCTTTTAGTGTTGATACTCGTTTTTTCCAAGTGAGATGTTCTCGTATCTTTGCTACAAATGTCAAAACGTTGATTTGTGTATGGTTTAAGTAATCTATGATAATGCTTTTGAAATGCTACCTATACTGAATTTAACGTAAACCAATACAAGCCACTCATTGGCATTGTTGGTCCACATAGACTGGAATGTTTTCTAAAATATTTATATAAATGTTTATCCTTTTATATTTTCAATGTTTTGATTACACGCTTCCTTTTAAAAAACGTTGTTCAACTTTTTCGGGAAGTTACTATTTGTGTAATTTACAAACATTCTCTATGTCCTGACGAATGTTGAATATTTCAGAGGCAGAGGAATCAGGGTGTCCTAGCCGTTAAAAGAACTTCAATGCCCTACGCAAGTCTGCTGAAACTTGGTTGTTTATTCGCGAGCACAATTTCTTTCTCAGAGCTCACGCCCACCTCTAAAATTTTCCAATATGAAAGGCGAGGTAATTTTGGCGTTGCAAATGATCATCGTGGCCTTACTATTGGATTTGTTGGTACAATTCACCATTACGTGTATAATAAGAGTGATGGATATTTACATGAGGGTGATGCAAGCAATACAGAACTTCCTAATCGAGTACATGTGGATAATCATGATGACGATAGTGGTTTTCATACTGACTTACAAGTACGGCATACCTTTCCTGCAACTCCCAGAGAAAGTGAGCCTCTAACTTTGATATCAACGGGCGTCCAAAAACTGAAGTCCAGCAATCGGCTAGGGTGGGAGGAGCAAACAAGGTAAGCATCCGATAGAGAATGTGCTTCTTATAACTTAATTTGAAGTAAAATAATACCAGGATATTTTGTGGCAGTATCCAGAAGGCTATTGATACAGGAGTACGACACGCAAGAACAGGGTTCTCAGTTTTCTTGTTTCAGATGTCAAGCTGTTGAATATTTGAGACTGTTAGACATCAATGCGTCTTAAAAGAAAATATTCCTGCAAGTTTTTCGCACCTTAGCTATTTTGAACCTCTGTATGAGTCTCATCGCTCTGAGCAGACGTGTTTGCTGAGCTATCGGGTTAATATTTTCGATACTAGTACTGTGGGTATTTTTTTAAATTTCTCGTATTATGTTGCGTTGTATAAATTTCCGCGTTAGGAAAATTCAAATGTATTTTACAGTTCTTCTTGCGTACTAAAGACAAATTTTTGAACACGAAATGTAGCAGAAAATAATTTTATGATTCACCATGGGTAATGCAAAATGTGTATTTTAGAGTTCTTCATGTAAGTCCAAATATGCGAGTCTGTAGCATATAATGCATGGTAATTCCACTGAATGAAACTTAATTTGTTCCATTTTTGTGTCTTCTTTTCATTCTGTTTACCAGGATCATTAAACATAATTTGCCAGCAAGCTCACCCTTCTTCATAACATCAGTATCGGAGGTAAGAAGTAAGGTTTTGAACAGACTTTCATTTACATTTGAAAGGCTAGAATTCTTTCTTGCTGTTAGAACTTTTACTGTTTTAGTATGTAGGATACATTCAACACCGTTTCATGGGATCCAGCAGTATCTGTTTTGACGATTTGCTGTAGCTTCAGCAGAACTAGTTTTGACAATCTCTTGTGGGTCCATCAGCACCAGTTTTAATAATTTTGTGTGTGTCCAGCAGCACCACTTTTGACAATTTACTGTAGGTTCAGTAGAACCAGTTTTAATATCACATCAGTAGTTCTTACACTAGACAATCTCGCTCTCGCTCTGTCACAGAATCGAGCCTCAGTGTCATGCTCTACACATTTCTACGAATGTTCTTGGGAATGTTAAATATTTTCTTTGTTTTACACTACTATAGTGTTGTACTTATTGATCGGTTTCAAGGGAATCGCTCTCGCGAGATAAAAACAACATAATCGGAACATCTTTGATGGAAAACGTTCGAACGTGCAAAGATTGCATCATGATTTCTGTATTCGGGGAAAAGTCAAACAAATGGAGCACTTCATTTTGCACCATGCCATTTTAATTTGAGAAATTTTCAAAATACAGAGCCCACCAGCTTGCCGAAAATAATTAAAAATTAATAAACTTGGAGGAAAAAGGAACTAAGACCCAGTTCAAAAAATATCGGAAAGTTTAAAAATAAGTGTCGCACATGTATGCTCTATCGCAACTGCACCATAAATACTCTTAGGTTTACCCAGGATGTGAGGTATGAGCAAGTATTTACTGTAATCTCGTAATTTATATCGCCTCTCACTTATATAGACTTGTACATGTTTTCTTCCATCTGATAAAATACTGCAAATGTACTTCCCAACTGAAGTAAACAAACTCAAGTTTCCGACTGATGTTGGTAATTGATGAAAGTTTGACAATCGGCAGTTCAATAATTTTAAATTTCTTGGTGTCAAAACGGTGTCAACTCGCATTTGTAAGTAGGTGAACGAAAGGTAAAAAACAAACTGGACAAAACCGTGATTTTTGTCCAATAATTGTCCAAACCTTCAATATTCTACGACCATTACCATATTAAGGCGAAGCAACCGTTGTGCAAAGGCACTGATTTTCCGCTGAGATCTTAGACAAATTTGAAATACTGACTTCTGCTTGCAGTCACAGCTCAGACTTTATGATGTATAGATTTAACCTGTTTAATCACCCGTCGGAGCCGATGCATCTCGCAAATTGTCACCTTTATTGAGGCTAATGCATCAAATTTTTAAGCCGAGTCTTTTTAGTGTATAGGATATGTTTATTTTAACTATTTTGTTTATTATTTTATATTTAAGCAAAGGTTACGATGTATGAAATGATTAAAATGGCCGATGACAGATGACATCAGTGATGCTCAACAGGGTTAGTTGACCACAACATGTTTTCTTTGAAGCCTAAGTACAACACAGTTTTTGGGGTGATAGTGAAGCTCGGAATTGGTTCTGTAGTTTAGGTAAAGAATGGTATAAGATTCCGTTTTATTTCAGACTGGATCTCAGAGTGCTAATACGAACGAAGACGAGTCGTCGCCAAGAGGTGAGTCCCCGCTGCTGGTCTCATTGCAGGCGTGTCAGTTATCTTGGAAATTTTTCATGAAATTGTGTCGGTGGAGAATGCAATGACTCGGAATGTAGCAACGCATTCTAAATGTGCCGTAGGGACTTCGCTCTCACTATTGACATCTCCTGTGGATGCCAAAATACGAGTGTTGACCATTTAGGAAGTAGAGCGTTGAATTAAGTAAATTAGCAGCTGTACCTCGTGTAATTATCAACAGTTTTTCTCCTTGTGACGAGACAACTGGTAGTTTCTCTTGTGAAGCTTCGATCGTATAATTCTTTGTATTCACTGCTTTTATTTATAAAGAGTTCATAATATTACGATTGTATGATAATACTCCTGCTGCTGTGCTCTTAAAGCATTCTGAGCATCAATGCAGCTGAGTATGACTGCTTCTTCGGGTGGTGTGGTGGTGGTGAAGATAAGTGTGTGTGGTGAGGGTGTAGCCATCGCATTATTTTGGTAGCACTATCCTCAACTGGAATTTGGCTTACAAAGTTTGATTAACCGATGATCATTAATGGAAAATCCTTTTTTTATTGGCTTTCTATTTTTGACGATGACATTTTGTATGCAAGAATTTGATTTAGATCATGGTTGGATATTTGAGATTGATTTCGAACGCACGACAATATTACCGACTGAACACCAAGTTTGTTTTCTCGCTGCACTCTTAATTCTGATGGGCTTAGAGGTGAAACAACAGCGCAGAGTAAATTAAATCTGCTGTTCTACTGATAAAATTTAATTTCGTGCAGAAAACAAAACTCAACTGGATGCTGCACAACCTCAGCACTCGGATAATTTCAGAACGAATACCCAGACATTCCCCTACGGAACTATACAAGATACACAATTAAAAACCGTTCAACAAAGGACAAACGGCGCTTCAAAGCGAAAATTAGTTTACAGAGGAAAGACCAGAACAGGGAGGTCAGTACCACACAAGCTGATGCATTACCACAGGCTACGTTCTTATCAAGCATATGATGATGAAAATTATGATTATCCTCATCTAGGAGTCGACACTAACAGAATACTACAAACCTTGATAGTTCCTAAATTGGCAAGTGAGCCAGTGAACGGACCTCCTGAATTAATAGTTAGCCCCAATGCCGCAGACTCTACCTCGCAATCCACCGAAATAATTACTGATGAAAAGACTGCATTGAACAAACTCCATACCACCGACATAGTAGGGTCAGGAAAATTGGAAACGCCACTTAAGGAAAAAGTAAACTCAGTTGAATACTCGCAAACAAGACATGAATCAACGAGAGTCTTAAAACCTGGTGATACTATTGAAACGTTTAAAACGATTCCATCTTTTGCATCGACTAATTTAAAACAAATTAATGTTGCCGCAAGCAAAAATATTTTTGATACAATAGCTACAAGACCTCCGATGGATATGAATCTTAATCTCACTGATAACCCGGAAGCGAGTGAACATGCAGAAAAAAACGCTCCTGCGACTGCATATAATGCAAAGTTTAAAAAATTAAAAATTGGAGGTTCGGATATCGATACTGCTGTAACAGTGGCGAGTGAGGACTTCTCGGGTAGATCTGGAGCAACTGAAAAAACTAAACCTGATAGAAGAAAAAATGAAACAAGAATCGAAGAATCAAATTATGCTGACACATCTACTACTCGAGCAATTACCGAGACTACAGCCATTGGTACAGCAATCACCAAGCCTACAGCCCCGAATATAACGTTCACCCAGGCTACAGCCATCGATGCAGCAATTACAAACGCAGCAATCACCATGAGTGCCCCAACGGATTTAACCATCACTGAGACGACAGCCCCCGATACAGCGATCAACGAGGCTACATACACCGAAGATGCAGTCACACAAGCTCCCATCACGGTTACAGGGATCACAAAGACTGCTAGCACGGAAGCAGCAATCACAAACGCTATAGCAACCGATGCCTCATTCCCCGCAGCAACAACCACCAAAGCAGCTACCACAAAAGCTACCGCTACGAAAGAGGCAATCACCATTTCTATTGCCACCGATGCACTGATTATAGAAACTACTGCCACGAATGCAGCAATTACCAAGGCTACAACTAAAAAAAATGCGATCACACAAGCCCCCGAGATGGATGCAGAGATTACAGAGGCTCATACCACAGAAACAGCTATCACACACTCTAAAACTACCTATGAAGCAATCCCCGAAGCTACAGCCACCGCTGCAGCCATCAGCAATAGTGCCGCCACTGATGCAGTGATCGCAAAAGCTCCCCCAATGGATGAAGCCATCACAGAAGTTACCATCCCCGCTGCAGCAATTACCGAGGCTACAGCCACCGAAAACGCAATCACAAAAACACCCGCCACGGATGAAGATTTCACATACGCAGGGATCCCAGAAGCTGCTGCCGCGCATACAACGTCCATGAAAGCTGCCACCAGCGATACAGCCATGACAGAGTCTATCACCACGGATGCAGCCATTACAGAGTCTATCACCACGGATGCAGCCATTACAGAGTCTATCACCACGGATGCAACCATTACAGAGTCTATCACCACGGATGCAGCCATTACAGAGTCTATCACCACGGATGCAGCCATTACAGAGTCTATCACCACGGATGCAGCCATTAAAGAATCTATCACCACGGATGCAGCCATTAAAGAATCTATCACCACGGATGCAGCCATTAAAGAATTTGTGACCACAGATGCAGCCATTAAAGAATCTGTGACCACGGATGCAGCCATTAAAGAATCTGTGACCACGGATGCAGCCATTAAAGAATCTGTGACCACGGATGCGGCCCTTGCAGAGTCTGTGACCACGGATGCGGCCCTTGCAGAGTCTGTGACCACGGATGCGGCCCTTGCAGAGTCTGTGACCACGGATGCGGCCCTTGCAGAGTCT
>VCRD01006148.1:13794-25416 GCA_006783055.1 Trinorchestia longiramus
AGCGAATTAAATTTAAACCATTATGCTAACGGGCGGCAGCAGATCTTACACGTACACTAAAACGTGTGCGTTGAGGGAATTCTTGCGGAAGACTTGTGCATTTTTGCAGCATCTAGGTGGCTCATCGAGTAGGGAAACATGCCGTGCCATGGATCAAAGTAACCAATCACTTGCAGGAAACGCGACTAGGTTCATTGGCGCCGTAATGGGAAAAAGACAGCGAGTATTGTCTTAACCCTTTAACAACCACGTTATTTCTTCACCAAACGAAAGATTGCGTAAATTACCCCTTACGTATATCTACACTTTTTTATGGAATTTCGCCCACCTTTAGAACAAAACATTTGGAATATAGGGCTAAAATGAATAATTTCTAGTGAACTTCATACCTACTATACGTAGTATGATGGGCGCTAATGGGTTAAGGTCTTATTTACGAGTGTTGAAATTTTCATATTCTCGTCACCGATGCCGAATCACCGAGGTAATTGGCAAGTGATGAGGTTGCTGTTATTTCAAGATAAAACGTAGTCAGGGATCGGTAAATTTTTACGTACTTTAAATGTGAAAGTTTTCATTAAATTTTGATCGTTCAATGTCGTATCTAACTATTCAGCAGTTAGGAATGCAATTAGTCTGTTCTAATAGGGTATAGTATTTTGTGATTCATCTACCGTAACACGGTAGACTCTTGTCATTATTCTTCTTCGTGACCATTACAATAAAACATGTTCATTCATTCTGTATTTATTTACTATCCTTTCTTAGTCGGCTATCAACAATGAGAAACTTTTAATTATTTCATGTGGAGGTTTGGGGCCCTCCGAAGGCGATCATGTCATTTTTTTGTTAAACAATGGCATTTACTAGAACTGACGAAACGTAACGGTAATAACGAAAAATAACGGAAAGAAGAAGCAAACAAAAAACATGTTTTTGCAACGTGTTTTTGCATTTTCTGTAAGTAAAATAAATTCTCTGTCGGGTAACAGATAATAGACAAATATTTATATGATATCGCCACACTTGTCTTTAATATCACAACACCTCTCTTTAATATCGCCACACCTCTCTTTGATATCACCACACCTCTCTTTGATATCACCACACCTCTCTTTGATATCGCCACATTTATCTTTGATATCGCCACACTTGTCTTTGATATCACCACACGTCTCTTTGATATCGCCATACCTATCTTTGATATCGCCACTCTTGTCTTTGATATCGCCACTTTTGTCTTTGGTATCGCCACACCTCTCTTTGATATCGCCATAGAATACAGTCCATAAGTGGAAATAGAGGCTAAAGAGCAAGGGAGGAGGACAGGAGGGAGGGCTAAAGATGCAGAGGAGAAGCTTGTGAGCAAGAATGAAGGTGAAAAAAGAAGATATTCTGTTAAGTTTGAGAACAATGAAAGTTCTTCTTTAAGAGTTCGCAAACTTCTAGAGTCAGCAGTGTCTCCAAATACCGAACGAAATTACTAAACTTTGGCTTCAATTAAAGTATGAGAACAAACGTAAAAATATATTAGAATTATACCACAAGTAAAGAAAACTAAGCAAATAAGAGGGAGGAATTGAGTACAGGCAGCACTGCACGCATCGCTTTCCTTGCTTCTTTTAAATTGAATGCACGTGACCTACAGTAGGATGCAACACCTAAACAACATCAAGCACAAAAGGCACATTTTTATAACCGGTGAAAATGAAACAGAAAACGAAATAAGATATGAAAAAAACATAGAACATAACAGTAGCTGTTCTGGTACGCCTGCGCCAAAGCGATGAGCAAGTATATCTAAGTATATCCAAGGAAAGGCAGAAAGACGTACTAGTTTTTAGACAAAGAGCTGTCTATGCTCGGTTTTGGCAATCAACATTGTTTGCGCAAAAAGTTCTTTCAATTACAATATTTGTGGAGTAATTCAAGTGGAAAATTGAGCTGCCAGTTAATGGGTCGCGACTCGAAGGTCCCCTGAGATGACGCTTTAGGTGCCGTCTGCTAAGGCGACTGTTTAGGTGCTGTCGCGTGCTGAGGAATGCAAAAACAAAATGCCTGTAATTCTGAGGCAGAGAAACAGCAGATATCTGCCGTGCCATTGGCTTCTCTGCCAACGCTCGTTGAATCTGTAATCTCATCCAACATTGGCACACTGCCTTGAGTTCTTCAACTGCCAGTTGATGCTGAAGGCAACTGCGTCCAAGCACCAGTTTACGGTGCCAGTTATCACCGAGTATAACTGGGTTCAAGCACCAGTTTACAGTGCCATTTATCACAGAGAGCACCTGGACCCAAGGACTAGTTTACGGTACCAGTTGTGTAGCTTTGTTGAGTTGAACGAGCGTTGCATTCTCTGCGTGTTATCTCGTCAGTATGAACTAGGAAGCACCGACCAGTTTCTGGAATTGTTCACAGGCTCTCACGGTTTGTTATTGGTGGAAATGGAAAAAATTGCAAAACGCGCTGACCAAAGCTACAGCAGTACGATCTGTTCTACTGTCCAAAAGCTGTACACACATAAATAACTTCACAAAAAACTTTCAAGTGTGTTCGTTATCGGGCATAACACACTGGCCAAGTGCGTTAGTGAATAATCGAAAATGATTTTGTACTTCAACAATTTCTAATAATACATTATTTTTTAGAATCTATAGTAGAAGAGCAGTTAAAAAGTGATTGAATTTTTGATTGTTATTCATGACCAATAATAATCCAAAAGCCTTTTGAATAAATTGCAGTTACAACGCGCAGATCTTGCACTTAAAGCAAGAATGTAAAAACCAAATTAAACGTGGCTTCTTAAGCAAGCTGAATAAGGCATCAGTCAGGCGTCCTTCAAGTAGAGATGAAGAATAATGATCCGGAGCTTTATTTCTTAACACAGTCAATATTGAGGCTTTTGACAATACTTAACATAGAGCTGCAAGTTAGTGAAGACCAATGTTGCATGACGCACACTATACGCAGGACGAAAGAATGTTCGTTTTTCTAGAACTGCGTCTACTCCATGTAACAGATGTCTTCCATTGCCTTAATGAGATGAAATGCGACAGCCGTCTCCCTGTCCTAATGTGATGAAAATTAACATCTGTCTTTCATTGTCCTAATGACGTGAAATGTAACAACTGTCTCTCATTGTCTTAATGAGATGTTTTTTTTCGATATAATTTATTGAAGTGATAATTTCATTTGCACGAGACCGCAGGTTGAGCAGGACGTATACGCCAAACATGGGCTTTTTAAGCAAAAAATGTTTCGGTGCTGCACACGTTCTGCCAAGCAATATACCTGCACAGCCTTGCATGATGTCGGTCGATGTAAGGAGAGATGGCGATGTGAGAGTTGCCATGTGCACCTACGACTGTTAGTGTGCGTTGTTATGCCGACTGTCTGTTTATTTCCGCAGCCCTGCTGGCGCGCTGCCACCGTGGCACCTCTGTGACACGGTGGCATCTCTCCTGGCAAACTGCCACCATGGCATTTCTGTACCATGGAGCTCTGTGACAACTCGACACAACGGTCACCACTAGAGCGCACCACGAGCACGATGTCATTATTCGTGAACCATTCGGGAGGCCGTCGCATTGCTCAATCCATCGCGCTGTGATCACGGCTTAACACAAACCTACAACTTTTGATACGCTTACAGTTTTTGTGATGACATCAAATTTTAAGAATTAGAGAGCATCATTTTCCTTGGTTCGTCAATTTACTAATGAATTTAAAGTGAAAATGATGCGTGGGTATAAAAAAGGAGCTGCGTGGAGTGACGCAAGTGCCTGCCAATAAGAAGTTTGGGTAAGCAGGAAGTTAATGAAAGTAAAAACACGCGAAGGCTTACGAAGAGATGAACTTGAGACGGACAACTTCAAAGCAACTTTCATGTGTGGCTTGGTAAAAGTGAACGCTAATTTCGATGAACGCTTTTCTAGAACGAGAACATTGTAAGACTGATGGATTTGGAGTACATACTGAGTCCGTAGCTTTACTCTAGCAATCTTTTAAAAAGATTGGGTTCTGTAGACGAAAATCGCAAAAATAATTATTTAGAATTCCGACTGTGAGAAGCATGGCATTTTGTGTGCTTTAAACTTGATGTATAAGGCTGGCTAACTACACTCTTCATTCCAAATAGCCACATGAGAATTGGTTTATAGCATTCCTGTTCATGCTTGGAGAGCTGCTTACCATTCCCCATTTTAATGACCATAACCACCTTGAAGTCAGCATTGAAGAGCAAATAATTCACACAGACCAAAACTGTCTGCAGAAGTCAAACTAATTCTTCAGTAAATAAACGTATAAAGGTTACAAGAAAGTCGATACGAGCTCGCGCAAGTAAGCTATTAAGATTGTAGTGTTTAGTGTTTAGAAGAGACGAATAAAATATTGGCTTGTTTTAAAGGAAAGTTTCGTGACCACATGATGAGACCTAATCAGAGTTTCGTAAAGACCCTGAGTTCCAACTCCTGATAGTGGAGTTTGAGCTCCTGATAGTGGAGTTTGAGCTCCTGATAGTGAAGTTTGAGCTCCTGATAGTGGAGTTTGAGCTCCTGGTAGTGGAGTTTGAGCTCCCGATAGTGGAATTCATTCAAGATTTACAACCTTGAGTTGCTCAGGGTTCACTGAATTTGTGTACAAAATTAACATTACATGCACCCGAAAGTTCCTTTCTTCGAAAAGAGTTAACTAATTGGCCGAAACAACACTGAATGGATCCTAACTAAAGTTTACTGTTCGCTCTTTGGTGGTGAGAATAGGACTTCAAGCTGTCCAACTGTTACTTGCTCATTCATGGTAACGTCCATACCAACACAACACAGCCAGGTGGGACGAGCTACATCTTATCGCCGGAGCTGATAAGCAAACACACGGAAAACACTTCTTCTAAGTCTCCTCAGATGTCATTTCCTAGGTGAGTGCGTCAGAGCACCTCACTTTATAGAGAACATAGAGGCGGTTGTGAGATGAATACTTTCTTGTTTATGTTCACAGCCTATCATGTTCATAACTTCATGTCTTCAGCCTGTCATGTTCATAACATCATGTCTTCAGCCTGTCATGTTCAAACCTTCATGTTCCCAGCCTGTCATGTTCATAACGTCATGTCTTCAGCCTGTCATATCCACAGCCTGTCATGTTCGCAGCCTGTCATGTTCACAGCCTGTCATGTTCACAGCCTGTCATGTTCATAACTTCATGTCTTCAGCCTGTCATGTTCATAACTTCATGTCTTCAGCCTGTCATGTTCACAACCTGTCATGTTCATAACTTCATGTTCACAGCCTGTCATGTTCATAACTTAAAGTTCACAGCCTGTCATGTTCATAACTTCATGTTCACAGCCTGTCATGTTCATAACTTCATGTCCTCAGCCTGTCATGTTCATAACTTCATGTATTCAGCCTGTCATGTTCATAACATCATGTTCACAGCCTGTCATGTTCATAACTTGATGTTCACAGCCTGTCATGTTCATAACTTGATGTTCACAGCCTGTCATGTTCACAACTTCATGTCTTCAGCCTGTCATGTTCACAGCCTGTCATGTTCATAACTTCATGTCCTCAGCCTGTCATGTTCATAACTTCATGTATTCAGCCTGTCATGTTCATAACTTGATGTTCACAGCCTGTCATGTTCATAACTTTATGTCTTCAACCTGTCATGTTCATAAATTCATGTTCACAGCCTGTCATGTTCATAACTTGATGTTCACAGCCTGTCATGTTCATAACTTGAAGTTCACAGCCTGTCATGTTCATAGCTTTATGTCTTCCGCCTGTCATGTTCATAACTTCATGTTCACAGCCTGTCATGTTCATAACTTCATGTCTTCAGCCTGGTATGTTCATAACTTCATGTTCACAGCCGGTCATGTTCACAGCCTGTCATGCTCAAAACTTCATGTCTTCAGCCTGTCATGTTCATAACTTCATGTATTCAGCCTGTCATGTTCATAACTTGATGTTCACAACCTGTCATGTTCATAACTTCATGTCTTCAACCTGTCATGTTCATAACTTCATGTTCACAGCCTGTCATATTCATAACTTGAAGTTCACAGCCTGTCATGTTCATAGCTTCATGTCTTCCGCCTGTCATGTTCATAACTTCATGTTCACAGCCTGTCATGTTCATAACTTCATGTCTTCAGCCTGGTATGTTCTTAACTTCATGTTCACAGCCTGTCATGTTCATAACTTCATGTTCACAGCCTGTCATGCTCATAACCTCATGTTCACAGCCTGTCATGTTCATAACTTCATGTTCATAACTTCATGTCTTCATCCTGTCATGTTCATAACTTCATGTTCACAGCCTGCCATGTTCATAACTTCATGTTCACAGTCTGTCATGTTCATAACTTCATGTTTACAGCCTGTCATGTTCATAACTTCATGTCTTCAGCCTATCATGTTCATAACTTCATGTTCACAGCCTGTCATGTTCATAACTTCATGTTCACAGCCTGTCATGTTCATAACTTCATATTCACAGTCTGTCATGTTCATAACTTCATGTTCACAGCCTATCATGTTCAGAACATGTTCATAACTTCATGTTCACAGCCTATCATGTTCAGAACTTCATGTTCACAGCCTATGATGTTCAGAACTTCATGTTCACAGCCTATCATGTTCAGAACTTCATGTTCACAGCCTTCTTTCACTTTTCGAACAGCGTCTTGAATCAGAGAGCAAAAACTCATAAGAAAGGCTTAGCTGACAAGATTTAGCTAACAAGGCTTGATTGTCAAGGTTTGGTTGACAAGGCTTGGCTGACAAGGCTTGGTTGACAAGGCTTGGTTGACAAGGCTTGGTTGACAAGGTTTGGTTGACAAGGCTTGGTTGACAAGGCTTGGTTGACAAGGTTTGGTTGACAAGGCTTGGTTGACAAGGCTTGGGTGACAAGACTTGGTTGACAAGGTTTTGTGATGTGATAACTGTTCCATTCCCTTCTTCCCTTTCTTTTCTTTTCAAACACAAACTCTAGAGACCAAACTAATTTCTCAAGTTGATATTTTCGTATTCTACCATATGCACACACCCAATACACCCTCTAATATAATAATTGTGACCACATAATTGACCTTTTTGAGAGTGCTTTGTTCCATAGAATAAAAGTTTGAATGCTGTTTCATTCTCGGCTCTCAGTTGCATGCCATACTAATCTTATGTTTCATCTCTTGTGCGGCTAAAAGCGTTGTCTTTAAAATATTTTTATAGAAAATGATGAACAGGAAAATTTTAATAATAAGGCATTGCTAATAGTCCGCAATATTTCATCTATCACGTTTGATGGAATGATCAAATTTTGTTTCACAGTTTCTGTTTCACTTGGAAGGATCGCGTCAATGAAGCACTCTTCGAATTGAACAAGAAGCTTAGCAATAATTGACGATGAGCGTAGACCAGTTTGAGTTTGTCTCTCTGTTCGGTATATGAATTTCGATTTCTGGTAGGAAAACCTGCTTATGTTTTAATTTACGCGACAGTCAGTGTTTAAAAGAGTAAACTTTTCTATTAGGCTGTCGAAAGCAACAGCAGTGTATGAACAACACCGATGTATGTTTAATACGTGGCTGACGAGTTTTATACGCAATGCCAAATTTTGCAGATATTCCGAGAATGATACGAGTACATGAGTTATAGGTGTTGCTGTATATTGCATCCGAAGAGAATGTATCTCCCCTAGAAAGTTTATAAGGTTATGAAATGAAATGTTAAAGAGACACATGATAATCTGTTACGCTACAACAGTTACAAATCATTACAAAGGTACAAATGTTTACTGATACAAAACACACAGCGAATGGTCCACAGCGAGACCTTCGGAACGCATCACGAAAGTCGAAGGTCACGTCAGATCTAAAAAAAAAGACAAGCACACGAATATCTTCACACCAATCCACTCCAAACACTCCATTCCAAGCAAAAATAAAACACCACAGAAAGTACACGCTACGACTGCACGGTAAATGCACAAAATTTATCAAAAAATGAATACGGCTTAGATTGCAGATGATGGGGGCGAGCGGTCGTGCATCACAGAGCTCAACAAACGGCGTCAATAAAATGATGCCCAGATGAAGGAGAAAAAGCAATGAAGTTACAGCTCTACTACCTAGCAAGAAAGATTGAGAACCTGGAACTCAAATTTTATATTTGTGGCTGCATGAGCAGCGAGAGCCAGGCCGACAGAAGATAACTTCAGGTCGCTAGACCTGCTGCAGCGTCAGTCATCCTTTTATTGCAAAAAAACACACTGTTGTCGTCCGAGAAAAGCAACGAATAATTATAGGAAAAGAAAAATAAAGCACAAAATTTATGATGGAAGCATGTCTCAAAGTTTGTTGAACAGAAATTACTGAAATTATAAATAAGTGAAGTGCCATCAACGATGATTGAATGTCCAATGAAATGAAGTGGAATTCTGCTCGACGATGGACAACTTGAATCAACGTTTAGGATGAGGCAATTATTTGAGTGTGGTAGTTGCAGGGGAATGAAAAAGGTGGTGCAATCATGCAGCAGCCATGACAACGTGACAAAGTAGACAAAACAAACTAGATGATAATAAAACGGCGATAAGGAGGAGTAAAAATAGGGTGAGGGAAGAATATAGGGCGGGAATAGGGGTGAAAGGAATAGGCAACGAAGGTAAGAGAGCTGAAGGCGGATGGAGATGAAGAAGAAATTACAACGATGAAACTGTAAAGGCAAGGGAGTGAGAAAATGTACTAGCAAAAGACATATAGATGAGAAAAAATGGAAACACGATGGATAGATGATGGAAAATGACGAAGAAGAGACCGCAGCGAGAATGCGTCCGAAAGAGAGATTTGCGACGAAGTTGTGATAACGCATCACGCATCACGCGCCACGCATCACGCGCCACGCATCACGCGCCACGCATCACACGCCACGCATCACGCGCAACGCATCACGCGGAACGCATCACGCAGAGCCTCGTCACATGAGTGGCAGACAGGCAGACCACGCAATGCTTGCACAGAAACAAAGATTAAAAGGAAGCTCCTTCACTGCCCAGACGGCACATCGCTCTGCTTTGGCTAGCCAACCGATGAATCAGGAGTTGTGTGAAAGAACGAGGCAGATAATTGCCATCATAGCTTTCTGCAATGACACAAATGTTTCTGATGCCAAAGTACTGGAAGCAATTGATAACATTCCAGCCTATATGATTAGAAAACTATTTCATTCCTCATCAATTGGCTGGCCATTTTTCGGTTAACTTTGGACTCACGGGACTTGCAGAAAATCTGATAATTTCCGCGTTGTTCATTATTGAGAAGTCATGGTCCGTGGAACTCGAGTTACACTTGAAAATTCATTTCTCTACAAAGACCTCGTCTCTGTTGATCTTTAAACCTAGGACAAAAGATTGTCACTCTTAGTGCGTCAGTTGGTTTGAATGAGAATAGAATTTTATAATCCAAGAGCGGTACTAAAGGAATAATTTTTTTTTGTAGTTTCCTGAACAAATAAAATAAGCGTGATAACAACACTTGTTTCAATTTGAGACGTCACATTTATTTTCTATGCAAAAAATTTGCCTCATGTGGTCTCCGGTGCACGAGTTGCTTCATTGTTACTCATCGACGAGAATATAGATCTGAGGTGTTACAGAACATTTCAGAAGCAATTATCATGCATCTGCAAGTCTCGAGAACCAGAAGTGATCCCGCAGGAACACGTGTCTGTGGATGAGAAATCGTTGGCGGGCTTCAAGATGACGAGTTATGCCATCAAGATACCTCTCCATCGCAATTACCATCATAATCATGAACGTTAAATGAATCTACTGCACAACCAACCTTAGGAACGCTTGGCACGACAATCAAAGTCACCAAAGGCAAAAAGAAATGCAGACCCACGCCATTACTTACAGACGTCACACCCACGAGTCTTGCGAGACCCAGAACCAGGACTGAGAGGACATGAGGGGGAGACATGGAGTTCGAGTGATGCACCGGATAAAGGGATGGACAATATGAGTGAATTTTTTGTAAACTCGAAGTAAGTGTAGTGTTATGGCTAATGTAATTGAATAAAAAAGAAGAAACGGAAGAGAATGTTAAAGAAAGTATAAACCATTTTGTGGTGGAATAAGCATAGGAAGAGACAGGTTAGTATAGGACAATGAGACAGGCAAGTGTTGGACAATGGAGAACAGATTCAGAATGAAAAAAATGAGACGAGTTATTTTTATATTAGCAAACGTCAATGAAGCTAAAGAAAAAAAAAACAAAGAGAGTGGTATAGTGGTACATAAAGAGACCAAAGAGGTAAAAGAGAAAAAAGTGGTGAGAAGTAGACGGAGATAAGAGAGTAAGAGGTGGTGAGAAGTAGAAGGAGATAAGAGAGTAAGAGGTGGTGAGGAGTAGAATGAGATAAGAGAGTAAGAGGTGGTGAAGAGTAGAAGGAGATAAGAGAGTAGGAGGTGGTGAGGAGTAAAAGGAGATAAGAGAGTAAGAGGTGGTGAGGAGTAGAAGGAGATAAGAGAGTAAGAGGTGGTGAGGAGTAGAGTGTACATGCTCAAGTCAAGGCTGGAACATTGAAATAAACCCTTAATGAGATTTACAAAATGTTCAGCTGTCCAGGTGCATTGTTGTGTAGGTAAGAAGTTCTTCATGTAAGTGAAGTTTGGTTTAAATTCAATCTCGTCATTTCACTTGGCAATTTTGAAGTACAATAGTGAATGTGATTCATCAGGAAACGTGTGTGGGGAGGTGAAAAAGAGAAATGAATGAGGACAGTGGCTGTGATATAGAGGGAGATGAATGAGGACAGTGGCTGTGATATAGAGGGAGATGAATGAGGACAGTGGCTGTGATATAGAGGGAAATGAATGACAGTGGCTGTGATATAGAGGGAAATGAATGAGGACAGTAGTTATGAGTGTGCGAAGGAAGGCAAGTATCCTCTTAAAAGCAAGAGAAGTAGATGTAGATGCTGGGGTAGAGTCGTGGGTGGATAGAAAAGTAGTCGCAATGATGAATGTGGAAGGTAAATGTTACGGTAGATGTGAGAGGTAGATGCAAAAGTAAATGTAAGAGTTAGATGTGGACGGTGAATGCAAGGGTAGATGTGAGAGGTAGATGTGAAGGAAAATCTAAGAAGTAGAGTATAAGATGAATGCAAAAGTAGATGTGAAGGTAGATGGAATGATAAAGGTGAAAAGATATGTGGAGGTAGATGTGGAGGTAGAGGAGAAAGTAGAGGAAGGTAGATGGGGAGATAGATGGGGAGGTAGATGAGAAGGTAGATGTGATGCCACAGGAGAAGGTAGAGGAAGGTAGATAAGGAGGTAGATGAGAAGGTAGATGGAGAGGTAGATGAGAAGGTAGATGTAATGGTAGATGGGAAGGTAGATGAAAAGGTAAATGGGAAGATAGATGGGGAGGTAGATGTGATGGTAGATGGGAAGGTAGATGAGAAGGTAGATGATGAGAAGGTAGATGGGAAGATAGATGGGGAAGTAGATAGGGAGGTAGATAGGAAGGTGGATGGGGAGGTAGATGAGAAGGTAGATGGAGAGGTAGATAGGAAGGTAGATGGGGAGGTAGATGGGGAGGTAGGTGGGAAGGTAGAT
>VCRD01006149.1:0-17795 GCA_006783055.1 Trinorchestia longiramus
CAAGTTAGGTTTAACCCGCAGGCACAAGTTAGGTTTAACCCACAGGCACAAGTTAGGTTTCCCTCGCAGGCACTAGTTAGTTTACTTGATATTGTTTTGTATTGATTGTGTAATTGATTAGAAATATCTTCAGCTGCCCTCCTGATGAATACATTAGGGCCTACAGTGCTGGCAAAAAGTCTCCGGCCGGTGTTTAAATAAGTCAGTGAATTATGACGTTTTGGAAATTCTTAACTAATTTTCAAAAATAGCTAGCGACATGTAGTGAACTGCAGCATATTGGTGCAAAGCTTCTTTTTGCACCTGCGCAAAATTTTCATGTGCTTGTTGCTTTGATCTTGTGCTATTGATTCACAAAACTGGTCAAGTCCCTCTCGTGTTGTGTGATTTTTGGTATTTTGCGAAAAGTGCTGCAGTTGACGAAATAGAATGGCTGGCTGAAAGCAAACTACAAATGACACTCGAAGTGCTATTATAGCTTTGTTCAAGAACGGAAGTTCCCGAAACAATATTGAAACGTAGTTAAATTTTCTCACATTCATCTTAATACTCATCTTAATCGATATACTGTTCACCTTAACAGTGGGACTCAAAAATAATTTTATTTTAAACTTGCTAGAAATTTTCCACCCTAACACTCATATAAGCAGTGCTTTGTATCTATTTGAGACATGGCATTTTATGATGATTACGAGTTTGTGTCTAAAAATTAGAATGTCTCGATAAAAATAAACAAAAAATCTTATGTGTGCTGACTTCTTATTGTAATACATCCTTGCTTTTCGTTTATTATTTGCAGGATGTTACGGAAGGGGACAACCTCGACGACCCCGCTCCCCTCAAGTCTGATGCTTGTGAGCTCTGAAGCAGGTAATATTTTTACCTCATTCGTTCATTTGCTCTTTCCTTGTACCATAAATGGGACGCCTTTAGGGATACCATGGCACTTCCTCCGTTGATAAAGAGAATATATGTATAGCCTTCTTTGTCTTTGCAGACGATCTTACAACAACAAGCCAAAATAGATCACAGAACAGTACAGCACAAACGAACCAGACAATTACCACCCCCAAATACCTGTGCGTGAGTGAAATGCGTGTCCGTGACTGAATTGACTTCGTGGTTAAGGTATACGTGCATGATTGATGTCTTTACTTTGGACGGTATGGGACTTGGGTATCGACCCAAGAATGGGCCAAACGGCTCGTTCTATTCGATTCTGTTTTATTCTATACTTTGGGTTTTTTTCTTTGCCATTGATTTTTTAGTGAATTACTACTTAACAGAGATAATCAAGTGTTCGTATGAGTAGTTCATTAAATGATAGTTTAACTTTTGTTGAACGTAATTTTTTAAAATATGAGTGTATTACATTTCAAGAGGAAAATAATTGCGTGCTAATCTCCTTCGATCAAAACGTTTATGACATCATGTCCGATTTCAGTTCTATATCGTGTAATCTTATTGTTCAGTGTCTTTCCTTCTGAAAAGAAAGCTTGATCGTTCTTAGCTTCACTTGTAAATCACTGCTCTGACAATCAACTCCATAGTAGTGTCCACAAATCACATGTGCTATGATTAGGATCTCACTTCGATGTCTCTTTGGGATTACCTTTTCTCAGCGGTGAGAAGGTTTCGAGAGCTTCATTGATAGAAGTGTTTTGGTAAACTTTTTGGCATCAAAGCCAAAATTTTTGCAGTCGCTTCGTGGCAGTGACGAAAACGAGATGTTGATTAAAATAGTGGCGGAAGCCGAACATTGTTTTGAAATGTGGTTACGCTGCAGCTTTTCTTGGCAAAGTGCAAATCGCTTTCAGAAATCTGAATCATAACTCGATTCTACCAATTTTTATGCATTTAGGTGTCCAGAAATTTGTATATACCTTGTTGTACTACTTGATATAAATCGGTGTGGATGACGTAAGTGTAATGTGGCCGAGCGCGCCGCGTTGATGCCTGATGGGGTTTCAGTGTAGGTAAGGCGTTCAGCTGTCACTGGGTGGCAGATGAAACAAACACCAGGGGCTTAGCTGCTTTCTGTGTACGAATGTAATTCAACATTTGAGTATTTATTGTGAGAACACCGGACAGAGTGCTCTGATACCTACTCTCCTCCTAAATGATGTGAGGAGAAAAGAAACATATGAAAGAATGAAAGTTTATTCCAATCTCGTTGATACGCAAAATATTCAACATTGGGTTTTCAAATACCTTATCGTTAAGATCCTTAAATATAGATAATGCTAGTCTTTGTTTTCAACAGTGAAGCTTGAATTTTGTTATTAAATACCAGGGATTCCTCTTGATATCGTTTTTGACCATCGAAACCTCTATTTGTGGCTGTGAGTATTATTAAACCAGGTAGTGTAATAATAAAAATAATAACTACGCACTACATTATTAGTTACACCTCCTACGATCTGATGAATGGAAGAGCATAGCAGACGATTAAACTCATACAAAAGATAAGAACATAAATTAGCTGAAGGATTGTAGCACCTCTAATTAATAACTATTTTCTTGATGATCCAGTCTTCAACCCCGGACCCCTGAGTACTTTATCCTCGGACTGTGCGCTGCTGTGAGGTCTATGCAGTAAGAACTCCGTCATCCTGCCGCCATGACGACGCTGCATGACCTGTCACTGCTGTTCCAGCACCTGTTCAACCGCTGAGACGGATAGCTGCTACAATACACTGGAATAGAGAGCAACCGTTGTTAACCAGAGACAGGGTGAGTTTGACGACTACTATTGCATTTTTTGGTAACGTGAGGGTCACTATTTAAACCATCTGTGCTATTGGACTCTCGATGTTACGCAAATGCTGTGCAGCGCTGCTTCTTAGTAACCATATTTTGGACACTACGCAACCTGCTTCTGATGACAGTTGTGGGCGCGTGAGTGTGTATCCGACACATTCACGTGCCGTATCACTGGTTTCAGATTCTGACCTACCTGTTTTGGGAAGCTGTTGTAGATTCATTGTTGTAGGGTTGGATAGGAAATGCATTCTCTTTGCTAGTATTCTTTTCCTTCAGGTGGCCTACTGCTCGACTCCAATAGTTTTCTATTCATTCATTTTTTGGTGCAGGTTTGTTGAACTGACTTCTCTTTCAAGTACAAAGCCTTATGATCTCTAGGTCCAAGTAGGTATAAACAAAAATTTGAGTGTCTGTTAATTTTTGATTGCCAAAAGAATACCAATTTATGTTTACTGTTGACTCGTATACTACTATATTTGGCAAAGTGCACGAATCCTTTCATGTTTCCAACACTAATTCAAGCGTCCCTGCGTAGCAGTCAATAGTTTAGCCCTCGGCTGGGTACTATTGGTACTTCTGAAACTTTAACACGTTAACCGCCATGCCTGATATCAGAGATTTGTCACTACCGCCACGACTTTACCATTTTACGACTTTATCATTTAACCTTCCGTAAATATTTTAAATTAATTTTTGAAAATAATTATTAAAAATTTGGAAATGTACCACCGGTGGTACATGCGGCCGTAAGTGAAATCCTCAAATGTACCACCGGTGGTACATGTGGCGGTTAACGTGTTAAAATAGTAAACATCCACTGCTAGTAACGCTGCTTGTAGAAACGTCTTCTCTAGATTTTCAGTCGTGAGCTTATCTTTCTATTATTTAAATTAATGTAAAAGGGCGGAGTGTCTTTTTGTTCAGTGTTCAAATTTGTTGTCAAGAATTTAAGGGATTTATAATTTTGATGTAAATGCGCCACCCCATGTACCCAAACATTTGGGTATGACGCATACATGTCTAGTAGATCAGAACAGACCATTAGTTCAGGTCTGCCTTAACGATTGTGTATTACCTCTGAACTGTTATTTGTTCATGCAGGCTCGTATGCCAGATTGTACATCGTGTCATGTTCTGTGTGTGAAAGTAAATTTTTCATTCACGTTATTTAGGATTTAAATATTTATTATTTTCTAAGTACTTGAACTTCTTTACGGGCTAAAGGAAGTGTTTTTGATGTTCGCATAGATTTACGCCTCAAACGTAGCATTGGGTATCACTGATTATATGTATGTTGTTACTTCATTATGTCAAGCGTCAACATGTTTGGCGCATCTTTACGTCAATACCAAAGAACTATAATTAAGATATATCTAGTCAATATAGCGCTGTAGACTATTGTGTGTTGCGTGCACTTACAATTAATGATAGAAGTGTTAAAGCTTGTTCAGATCCGTAGACATCAGTCTTGATGAAGCAAATTCATGAAGAGCTTTTGGGTCACCGTAGCAACTTCAAGCAATACTGACAAGATATGTTCGTATCTTTTGTATGAGTTTGATAGTCTGCTTTGCTCTTTTCCATTCATCAGATCGTAAGAGGTTTAATCAACACCTCGCTCTCCTTCCAGCCCACATATCGCTCCTGAAAAACAAAGTCTCGAAAGTTAGGTGAAATCACATTGAAATTGGAGTGATGATTGACGTAATATTTTGTTCTATCGGAGAATAACTTTGTCCTAATGAGGTTAACCTCGTAGAGTTTAATATCATGTATCAAATATAAATCACCGTAAATACCAGTGCCAGTTTCGTTGTACAGGGTGCAGTACCATTAGTGTTTTTTTAAAAAGCGGAGAGCTTTGAAAAAAAAGCAGTGACGTTGTACACAAACATTGTGTTCTCGACTGGTTGTCACAATTGATTAGGATTGCCGACTGTTGGGTACTGTGAAGTACTGAATCTTTTATTAATATATTACTCGTGATACATTTTAACCTGTATTGAATAATGAAACATTCTAAAAATGTAATTTTCTATTCTTGATAGTTTTTTAATAAAAGCATAGCATCAAAGGATCTTCATTTGAGTTACTTTTAGTAAGATATAAAAATTGTTGCTCTATTCTACGTACGATGCAAAAAGTGGAACGTGAAAAACTAGGACGAGCCCTAGTACATTCGAAATGGCGTTTACTTATTTTGACATTCGTTGAAAATATAATAAGGTACACTTTAATTAACATTTTGTACTCAAAATGTTTCCTTTGCAATATTGTGACTAATTTCGTATTAAGGATTTTGCTATCTACAAGAGCAATAAAATACAGGGTGTCTCAAAAAAATGTACTCACCCTTTAACCGTTGCTAACATGCTGTCTTCTCTGTGTTGCAGGTGTGAGGTTCGAACCTTTGCGAACATGATTAAATGTGATTAGAGAATCATGTTCGCAAAGGTTTAAACCTTATACCTGCAACACAAAGAAGACAGCATGTTAGCAACGGTTAAAGGGTGAGTACATTTTTTTGAGACACCCTGTATATAAAACTGTAAAAACTTGACGTGATTGAAAATGTTAGTCGTTTTCAAAGGTCACTTTGCATACATGTATTGCAGAGATGACGGGCATGTCAACTTTGAGCAAGAGAAGTTTAATTAGCGTATTAGAAGTCAGGTACTTTCCTACATCCTATGCCTAACTAAATCACTTACGTAAAATACAAGACACGTAAAATACAAGACATAACAAGAAATAGAACAGAATCTGGTCAGGGATGATGGCTAAAACAGCTGATTATTATGTACAAGATGTAACTGCCGTATCCGCAGAGAAAAGTATATCAAACACTGATAATGATCATCACAACGAAACAAAAAAACTGAACTATACAATTTTGTAGGAAGTCGGTTACATGAAATGGAAGCTACTCTTGTTGAAGTAGTAAGCAGAAAAAAGAGCGTGCCTGAATAAAATACTAAACTTATTAAGCCCCTTACAACAGGGTTGTTGACTGTAAAAAAATTCTAATTACTCTAAGGATATCTACGATAAACACTTGTAGCACAAGTTAAGACACTTTACATTTTCAATCCTCAACAAAATTAAATCAGACAATCGTGAGACTATATCAACTGAAAGTTACAGGTTGTGATAATGAAAGGATTCAAATTTCGGTATTCGGTGAGTCTAAAGCTGAAAAATATCATGAGAGAAGATTAACACACAAATTCTTCAGCAGAATGTTTCCTCAGTTATGCACACAGGAAAGGCTAACAAGTTTGTCAAAGGAAGATTGTCGAATTATACTCACCATAGCTTCTCTATATCCGAGTAGAGCTCAGCCGTCCTGCATCAATTCCAAGTAATGGTAACTTCCCAAGAAGGACCATCAACTTCAGTGAATCCTGTGGAAACTTGCTGGAAGAAAGGCACCGTGTAACAATATGGTTCAAATGTAGAAACAAAAACCCTTCAGAGCAGAGCTTTGAACAAATACGCCAGGAATGAATTAGTTTCATATTTCAATTACCACCCTTCCTCTTAATTATAAAGTACACCTACCAAAAAGCATGGCAGAGTTATATGCTTTATCAACACAAAAAGGCATTGAATTGTCCAGTTACCCTGGTTTCGTTTCAGAGGAAGTTATTAACCCTGGAACACGATCGTAAGCAATAAGTAAACACGATCGGTATTATATCATACGGCCGTGTTTTAGGATTAAGTAACTTAATTTCATCAGTAGACATCAATGTTGAGCCCAACTTTTGACCCAGTGCGTCCAAATCCTTCCGTTTAACATTAAGTGAGCATAAACAATAATTGTTCCCGTCTCGAATTATTATCTAGAGTCGTGATCATACGAGACTCGAGATGTCATAAATTTGGAATATCCATAACACTTATACATTCGCAATACTTCCCTAGCGGATGTCAAACAATTTAGAAAAGTAATGCAACTTAAATTTAGTAAAATTCTATAAGTAAAATACGGGTATCGCGCACCTTAACCCTTTCGATCCTTTTGGAACATATATGTCCCAACAGAGAGCAAAAGCCGGATCGAAAAGGTTGAAGGTATACAACATTTAGGATTTTGTTACACGGATCAAAAAATTATCACCTTAATTAAACAGACGGGTTATCACCCATGTCTGGTTCGGTATTTCAATGTTCTTCATTCATACAGAACCTAAACAACATGAGTGGTCTTTAAAACAGAAACGTCCAAGTACAAAACACTTCGGTAAATCGATAAACACGTATCATCATCATATGCCATGGCGGATTTCAGACGTGTTTAATTCCTTATATTGGTCCCAGGTTGACTTAAAATACTAGCTTCATAGAGGAATCATAAAAAACTCAAATTACATAACAATAATGAATCTAGACTATTGCCGCACACACACCAAATAAGCGAGGCAGCTTTTTTTGTACGAAAAACGAGATTAACGTTTTAAACTTGAAATTATTTTGACAAATTGTCACCCCTCTATACACTTACAGCTGCAGATAAGGCATCAATATAAAGCACAAAATTCCTTGTACATTTTGGTTCCTTACAAAACTTATTTCACTCTACACAATATATTCATTACAAAATTAAGTCTTAACTACTATTTTATATGTAAGGCAATAATCACCGGGACAGTAAAAACTTAAAACACATAGCACCACAAAGGCGCATAAGTCAAGACTGACATCGCCGGTAGAACAGGCAACGTCAAAATTTAGAACCAACAGAAAGTGAAAAGAAAAAAATAAACCAAGATAGTCGTACCTGAGGCGGTTTTTACGATACTACTGTCTACTCACGGAGACAGAAAGAGAAGGAAGCTGAGAGACAAGGCCTAACGACTAAATCCACAACCAACTTCTGCAATAAGTGATGCTGTCTGTCTTGAGTACCGTTGAGGAGCAATTATTCTTCTTCAAGATACACGGACGAGGAACGGCATCATCAATATAGCTTCTCTATGCCTGAGTAGAGTTCAGGTATCACGCATCAATTCCAAGAAACATTGACTTCCAAGAAAGGTCATCAACTTCAATGAATCCTCTGGAGACTTACTGGGTGAAAGGCACCGAGGAACAATATCGTTCAATTCACCAAGGAAAAAACTTAGTTTTAAGAGTAGAAGCGCCTTCAAGAGGAAAAGTATTCCACTTTAGGTTTGTGATCCTAAAAGATTAGTATTTTATACAAAATTAAGCTACTATTTAAGCAGAAGCGAGGTAATATTGAGAACAAAACTCAGTCGTAATTCAATAGGTAATAAAAAGGGCACGAAGTTCAAGTGCTTCGGTTTAGAAAGCTGGTGAAAGTGAAAGAATCTTCAACATACGAAGAAAAAATAAACTCAACTAAAAGCTCTCGAATATGCATCGGCTTCTTTCACAAGGAAGATATTTGTGATGAAAATGAAGGTCAATCCTAGTAGTAAACTCTCATTTCCAAGTATTATCCAGTTGACTCGCTAGAAATACTTCTAAAGCACAGTAAGTTCCTAGGTGTACCGACGAGAACAGACATACTTAACATCTCCCTACTATAGGTATGGAGCGCAGACATACTAAACTAATCTGTGACGCACTGAATTTGAAGTACCCAACTAGACACACAGCAGAAAATGTTCAGTGCACTGCACCGGTGATGCAAAATACGGATGACAATTAATTAGAAGAAAAATTAACCCTATTAGGACCAATGGCCTTCCTCAAGTCCGTTAGGAATCATTTACTTCAGTCCCAATTTCTATGTTTCCTTCATAAGTTGGTGGAATTACAGAAAGAATGAGTAAAGATGAGTGGTAATTTACGCAACATTTCGTTCAGTCAAGATAAACTTGAAGGTTTGAGCTCATCTGTCAAGTCAGTTTTCTTCTAAGAACTTCCGATAGAGTAGAATCTTTCAAGAACAGCAGAAAAGATTTTATTAGCGAGAAACATTGATCCTCCAAACCACACAAAGAAAAAAGGCGTACCAAGAGACAAGACCCATCGGTAACTTTTTTAAAATATTCAGGCGAAAACCTGTCGACCGAAACATCCCCCATCACCGGAAGTAAATAGACAAAAAAGCTAAATCCCATCTAATGAACTTCAGCCAAAAAAGTTAGCACAGTCGTGGTTAACTAGAGATACTCATAAAAAGTGTCACATATTGAAATTGAACGGAAAATATTTCGAATATTCGCTCTGAGAAACAACCCTTAGGAGCAGAGAAACCAAAGTAATCTGGTTAGAATGACACATCGACATGATGAAATACGCAAAGAAGGCCTCACATATACAAGTTTTCGAATAGAAATTATAGTTTTGTAGATTGGATGCGAATAAGTCAAAGTGTAGAAGCCAGAAACATTATCACAAGGCAGCAAAGGAGTACTCAGTTATACGTATCTACACCCATCACGACCATGGTTGCATTGCTGAACCCTTGAAAAATACTCCCAACACTAAACTGTGTACAAGAATCCCCGTTCTTTTAATAGCCTTATTCAGTGAAGAAACCGTCTTAACGATAACTATGAAAAAGAACGAAGTTGAATCATCATAGATACTAATATTAAATAAACTCTTATTCGTATAAATAACTTTCACAACCTTAACTGCAGTCACTTTATATAAACTCCGGAAATTCAAGAAATACAAGAATCGAAACTCTAAGACCAGAGGCATTTCCTAAGAAGTGCCACTCCCTCATGATCCTAGTGAATGAGAAGAACAGCATCGGCTTAGTCAGACAGGAAAAGATACAAAAATATTTTAATAAAACTTTGGAATCTGCAGATTATGAAAAACTAAATTTCTCCTGGGATGCCCAATTATTAGTGATACAGCAAGCATACAGCTGAAGTAAAAAAAAATCATCCACAATTTTAGACTAAAGAACTTAGAAACATATGAAATAAATATCACACAATGACAGCCCATTAAATCATCAAATATCATTGAGAAACGAAATAGCGTGACATACTAAATCAGAACCAAAAATTGGATTTCTGAATGAAATCGTGCTTCGTACCTCTGCAACAAATTGCCCATGAAAAATGTTAATACTGATCACCAGCAGTTATTTGTGAGAACCATGGACAAACACGCAGAAAATGTGTTAATTTTTCTGAAAATTAACAAATCCCACATGGAAAAATTACGCTTATCTAGAGACAGAAGAGTGACATTCAAACTGATGCATGACTCTCGAAGTGCAGCAGGTCAACTCATTCATCCTATAATCTTTTCATGCAGAATTCTCGGAGCTATCCACTTCAGGCACTAATGGCTCGAAGTGCTGGGATTCGCTAATGTTGACAAAAGGTATCCTACAATTGTCGATATTTGCATTCGTAAATGTTGTCGAATTGTCAATATTTGCACCCACTGTGGCCCTCGATACTAAACTTCTTGCAGAACTGACGTTCGGTCTAATGACTTCCATGTTGACTCGACCTCTTAGGGCATTTACTTTTGGTAATGAATCACTATTTGAGGTAGCAACTCCTAAGCCCGATTCGTCAGATTCCCGCATCCTGGTTGACTCCAGTCTTCGATTAATAGGTCCATCTATGTCCCTAGAAGCCTCGGAATTATCAACCAGCAAACAACCACTGATGGAACTTGTGCTCCCGCCAAAGTCTGGAGATTGCGTGCCATGGACACCGTAACCGTTCCGAACAACTCGAGGAGCACAATTATCTAAATTTTCGGAATCACCAGTAGATGTATGGAAGTCTTCAGTAGACGGGTGGGAAGCACCTAATGATGCTGGAAAACCATTACGTGATGGACGAGAAGCATCAGTCAAGTTCTTGGGTTCATCCTCACTGAGGTCACTCACGGTGTTGCAAGTAAGATCTTCTTCCCTAACAACCGGATTTGTACCACGTGGTATCCGATTTTCTTTTCCAAAACACAAAATTTGTCTTTCGGCATACCTGCTGGAGTCACTGCGAAGCACGCTTGGCTTACTGTCAACAGAGCGCTCGCTGGAAGTTTTCGACTCCACTTGAGTGCGTGGATCTTTAGCTGCGTTTCTGGATGCCCTGCCAACGGTGGAGGCTTCTAACAAGGCAGGATCAACTGTGGTAATTTGCTGCACATTATCAGAGCGAAAGAGATCGCTGTTGACATCGGTTGATGCACCTTGGCGTTCTAGAGACTTCTTCACCTGATCTTGAGTTGACGGCAGCGTTGGCAAGGTGCTGGTCACTCGCAAGCCCCCCTGAGTCAGTGAGTTACGCACGGAGGACAACTCAGGAGGTGCACGTGCTGTCCCTTTGGCCTGCGAGTTCAGACTCGTAGACGAGTTTGCAGGTAGAGTGAGAGGTGCTGCGGTGCTTCGTGCAGTGGATGCGAGAGGTTGCTGTGTCACCAAGGAACCATTTCCACCACCGCCACTTCTGCAGAAAGTTATTATTAGTCTCACTACATGGGCAAATTGCATGACTTATGATATTATCCATGTAAATCTCATAAATACTACAGCATAACGATGCTAAAATTAGTGCTTCTTCTTGGCGCAAGGTAGGCACGGCGGTGCCTAAAGAATTAGTGTATTTTAAATAGTGATTGTTTGACTTATTTTTCAGTGTAGAGTTCTCAATCCCTGTCTAGGGTTTGCAGTTGGCGAATTCATGTAAGAGAAATGAGGAGTTGCATGCCACAAGGGCGAAGATGCCACAAACAAGTTTTGAGTAATCGCCCAGTTTGCAAAATGGAAATTCCAGTAACATAATTATGCACATATCAATGTGTTCGAGGACTTATTTTGTAGGTTAACTACTAAATTAAATTTGGCTGTAAGATTTCAGCAACATAAGAGACGATTTTTTTTAGTTGGAGTCTTCGCCCTTGTGGCACGGAGCACCTCATATGAGGTTTACAAATATTCAAATTACCATCTAGTATTTACTTCCTATGCACACTTCACATTCATTTAAAATTTAACAGTGTTAACTGATACTATTTTGCATTTTCGATCACCAATACAAATTTTAAATTCTTTGCCACGCTGTCCTTCACTGCATGGGCATTTTTTGCCGTGGGATGACACTGGCGAGGGAATGTTGAGTATGATGCAGAACATGACACAACGTGCAGTTTGATTTGTGTTAGCAAGTCTTCAGTGCCCGACACTGAGAGCGAACGAGCATTTGAGAGCGATAACTCGTGTCGCTTGTTACTACAATTTTTCCAGACGAAACTTTTCGCAGAAGCTTAGTAGCGAAGAAGAAGCTCAATGGAAAACTAAGAAACAACACAAAAAGAATAAAGTTAGCCAAATAATCTGAATAACCTCGGCAGTAACGAGCTCATGATGTCACATAGACTATCAATTTACAAGAAAATAGAGGCTAAGGTTGTAACGTTGAATGTACCGTGCCACACAAAATTAAGAAACAAATATTGAAACTATCAAATCTTCAAAAAGTGAGTTTTTTTGTAATTTCAACTGAATATAGACATACAGTACCTGAACTATTTCTCAACTTTTCATGGTGCCTAAATAATACTACCATAGTTATTTAATATTTATTACTTTTTGAGTTTCCATAATTAAGGAACAAAATTTAAAGAATACACGAAAATTTTGAAATAACCAACTTTCTCATGATATCAGATAAAGACAATAAAGGCTGCTTATCATTACTGCAACATTTGTAATCGTGCTAAATCGAATCAAAGTTGATGCAGCTATTGAAGCAGAAATTACAAAAAAAAACATAATTGAACAAATTACTAAACAGATAAATCGTTCTCAACGTGTTGTGAACCGAATTCTAAAACTTTATAATGAAACTGATAGGCTAACTAATTCAGAGCAGCCAGGTACACCAAGGGAAACTACAGTAAGAAAGGACAGGGTTATGCAACGCCTAGCACTAGAAGCCCGTTTTCTAACTGCCGGTACAATTTCTAATCAAATAAGAGGTGGTATAAATGTTTCACGAAGAACTGTGTCCAGACGGTTACATGGAATAAGCCTTTATGCAAGATCTCCTAGAAAAAAAGTCGCTGATAAGCAATAAGAATCACGCAGCAATATTGGCATTTGCAAAGAAGCATGTCATTTGGTCAGAAAACGATTGGATAAAAGTATTTTTTACTGATAAATCTAAATTTAATGTATTTGGTAGCGATGGTAAATAGTTTGTAAGAAGAAAAATTAGTGAAACTCTGAAATCGAACTGTATAGAGATAATTCTAAATTTTAGTGAGAGAAGCGAGATGGTTTTCGGTATATCAGGCCTGGGTACATCACCTCTTGTGCGTTTAAGCACTAGAGTTAATGCTGCTGTTTACAAAATATGTTAAAGCAACATATTGTGCCACCAGTTTTGCAAAATTCTGGAATTTATACTATTGTTTTTATGCAGGATAATGCCCCCTGCAACAGGCAAAGCCCCTTATGAGCTATCCTAAGGATCAAGGAGTAGAGGTTATGGTCTGTCCTCCTCAGAGTCCTGACATGAATCCAATAGCAAACCTATGGAAGACTTGAGGCCAAAATGTAATAGTGAGAAATCAAGTAACAGTTGAGAATTTGAGGCTAAAATTACAACAGGAATAGGCTAGGATTACAGATGCTCAATGTCAAGATTTGCTAAAATTATGCCTTCGTAAATGCGCTGCAGTGATTGAAAACAAAGGTCGCAGTACTAAACATTAAAAAACTATGTGACCAGTTTTGAAATCATGTTTAGGTAAAAGCGTTATTTTATTCCTTAATTTTGGACACTAAACAAAAGTTAAATAACTATGGTAGTATTATTAAATCACCCTGAGAATTTGAGAAATAGTTAAAATACTGTACGTCTACACTTTGTGAAAATTAAAAAAAATTGATTCACATTTTATGAAGATTTGAAAGTTTTAATATTTGTTCCTTAATTTTGGACGGCACTGTAAATGAATGGGCAGTAAAAGCCAAAGCAGGCTTTACATTACAAGTAAATAAAAAAAAGCTTGCTAGACCAATAAAGGAAGCTAATAGCTTAATTACTCACACACGCAACGGAGCAGTACTAGTCTTCTGTCTTCTCAACAGCTCCATCTCGCAGCGCAATGACCATATTTCTGCGCGCAGCTCCTCTACAAGATTACCATCAGCCTGTATGCTCAGTCCTGCTTCATTTCCAGGCCGAGGTGTTCTGCTGGCTCGCTCAACACCTGATGTTGGCCGCCTCATTACAGCACCTTGGCCGCCCGCCGGACCGACGAAGGGACGATCAACTTCAGTATGAGGAGGTTGAGTCTCTGCAACGCGGTTATTGCTCACTGGCTGCTGAGCTCCGGTAGCTTGCACATCTCCAGGACCTATCGTACTTCCCCGTATCTGCGGAGGTTGTATTCGAGCAGCGTGACGAATATTGGAGTTCTCTTGCCTGTCATCATCGTTTGGTCTTCCACGGACACCCTCATGAGGGTACATTTGGTACCGAGGACCTGATGGCTCTGGGTCATAAGTACGGTCCTCCACAGCAGGCGCGTGGACGAAAGCTTGATGGCCCGAAGACTCATTTGACACCTCCATGAGGGGGGACAACGCAGTACTGGGGGCCCCAGGAGCAAGTCGAGAACCCACACCATTCAAAGGAAGGGGACCAGCGGTAGCAGACTCAGAGGTGGGATTGCTGCCAGGTTTAGCGCCGTCCTGTACGTGTTGAGAGACCATCATTGACAAACACTAATAAGGTAATTTTTAAGGCATAAATGTAGAAGTCATGCAAGCCTAATACACAAAAACATCTAATACAGCTTTACGCTATTAACATACCATCAGTAACTGGAAAAATCCAGCAATTGACGACGACAAAGAAACTGAAATTGTAAATTAGGCATTTAAATGGTTGCGCACTCGCAACACGTTCTAAAAACACGAACGTGTTTCTCATTAAAAAAACACGTTTGTTGATAGAAAAATTAAATTTCAACAGATATGAAAGATACAAAAGAGCGATTTGCATAGTCACCAACACGAACAATGTGATGATTGCACGATACCATATGTTGTGACCTGCGATTTTCACTTTCACGCGTTCGTCCATTATTATTTTTAATTGTCGATATTTTATTTTTACAAGAAAAACCCAGTTAATTACATACGGTGATCAAGCTTCTAAAACTTTCTTTAAAAATGTTCACTTTTTTAATAATAACATCTACATGTGTCGTGTCAACAATCTAAAAACCAGAGATTTCATTTGAAATAGAAGTTAAGTGGATGAAAACCCTGGAGACAACCACGCAGCAAGCGTGAAAAACCCCATTTTGAAAATACCGTCACTTTTTTCAGCCAATGATGGATAAGAGACTCAAACCTAGAAGAAGCATAAGAAGTATGAGAAGCATCGCAAGTGGTTTAATTAATAGTTTTATGAGGCTAATTGCTAGTTACCCATATTTGTTTTACAAATGAGGAGGAATTCAGCCTCTAGATTCTGTGCATTAGAGTGAGCTGCCTCGGTATGTCTACCAGCCAATACTATGACAAACACTAGGATGTATGCATGATACACAAGGTGAACATGACCTGCCACACACCACCAGCAACTGGGATGCAGGCAATGTGTTCAGTCGAATCGACGCAAAACGAATATTTAAGGAAGTGCTGTAGAGCCAACATAGATGCAAAATCCTAAAAAAGTACCATTACGTCTTTTACACATGTACATTTCCAGAACTATGTACAAAATTAGGTGGCTATTCAACCCATCAGAAGCCTGGCTGAACCCATCACGAGTCTGGCTGAACAAATCACGAACATAGCTTCACATCAAGAATGAAGACATGGGAATAGCCTGGTCTAAAGTTAACAGAACTGCTGTGTCGTATCGCTTACTAACCCATTAGCGCCCACTGTCCACATTTGAGGACAGGCAATAAAGGCTAAGTTAGCCTAACGCCGAAGTTATTTCTCCACCGAACGAAACATTGCGAAAATTACCCCTTATATCTACCCCTTTTTTATTCCTAACTTTAGAACGAAACATTTAGAATATAGAACTAAGGTGAATGATTTCTAATGGACTTGACCTACTATACATAATTTGATGGAAGCTAATGGGTTATATATAAATAACAGGAATATGAAACTTTTTTGTTTATTGGAAGAATTTGTTAGCACACGGTTTAGCAAAATAAAGTGCACAAAACAAAAACGGCATTTTATTCTTGATTGATGTTTTATAATTTATGTTGAAATTTTTGATTCAATGAACACAACAAAATTTTTGAGAGTGCTGCACATTAGGTATATAAAATATAAACCGAGTTATAACACACATTTAGGGTAGTGTAGTTGCAGTTTAATGCAATAGTGTTATACAAGAACAAGTGCAAAACTCTGATCCATTTATTTGCATGAAGAAGCTACACACAAGCCTCACCGCCACTCCATGTAGTAGGAACAGCAGCTGTAAATAAGTACCAGAGTTTTATTAATTTGTTCATTGCTTCGGTAGTCCTATAATAATCATACATATAATTCATGAAGACCACAAAAACAGTGGAAAACTTCCTTAAATTACCACAGTAGCCCAATAACTTCTGCACTATAGGGACCATAGCATGCTTGAATTATTATTATTCATGTATTATGTATTATTTATTCATAATAGACCTGACTATTGTGGAAAGCTAATGGTGAAACTCTCAATTAATACAATCAGGATTAAAGTGAAATTGGACTCGTTGAGAAATTTACGACAGATGAAAATATACTTGTTTCTTCACACACACAGAACTCAAAAACCAAAAAATAGCATTTGAATGTCGTAACCTTAAGAATTCTTTAACAGTAATTAGAGTTCATTTTATTTATCAATCATCAGGCATGTGTGTTCTAGCCCGGAAAATGTGATAAGACAGTACTCGTGCATGCGAGTCAAGGACTGGAGAGAAAATTCAAGCAAAAACAAGAACTAATGTATGTTGAAGTGGCTTATTTCAAGTAACTGCTATACATACACAGTTTGAGTAGCTATACTAGTACGTGACTGAAGTCGTTATCATTCAGAGATATCATACCCTTGTTCATTGATATCAAATACAGAGCCCTGCCTTAAACAGCAATTCCCAGTCACTTCGATATGGCTTCCCCTGACTATCCTGTATCAGTTCAATTGTGCCTCCGCCTGACTATCCGATATCTGTTGAATTGTGCCTCCGCCTGACAATCCGATATCTGTTGAATTGTGCCTCCGCCTGACTATCCTGTATCAGTTCAATTGTGCCTCCGCCTGACAATCCGATATCTGTTGAATCCACCTGACTATCCTTTATCTGTTGAATTCGAGGAGTGATAGCAGTTGACAACCTGGACCGGCATCAAACTTTTGTCCTCCAGCTACCCAATAATGGCACTCACATATTCTTGCCCCTACAAAATTTGTTAGAAATTAAAGATAAACAATACCAATCCTTGAGCGTTTAAACTCTAATCATTGGCCATCACATGAACGACGTGAAGTTTACACTTTGACATGAAGATCTCGTGCATGAAGTTTTCCAGCTAACACGATATGAATTTTGTGTGGAGCTACAGTGAAAAAAAAACAACTAACAAGCAATTTAACATATATGTACTAAAAAACCATTCCAAGTTAGCGTCTCTGACTTTTGCTTCGATCACGACTCATTTAGTACACACAAAAAATGAAAGGGTACGTCACATGGGCGCCTTGGTTTGATGGTTACTGAGCAGCTTGCTTCATGCAAGGCACTATGACCGCTGGAGTGGCTGGTGACACTAACATTAGGGTGGCTGGTGACACTAACATTAGGGTGGCTGGTGACACTAACATTAGGGTGGCTGGTGACACTAACATCAGGGTGGCTGGTGACACTAACATCAGGGTGGCTGGTGACACTAACATTAGGGTGGCTGGTGACACCAACATTACGGTGGCCGGTGACACTAACATTAGGGTGGCTGGTGACACTAACATTAGGGTGGTTGGTGACACTAACATTTTGGGTGGCTGGTGACACTAGAATAGAATAGAATAGAATAGAATGAGGCTATA
>VCRD01006149.1:18062-29166 GCA_006783055.1 Trinorchestia longiramus
GGCTGGTGACACGTTACCGTGCTTCATGAATGATGTAATGGGGGAAAGACGTAAACATGAACGTGACGGCAGTGCAAATGATACAAGTAGATGGTATTATGTCCATATGATACCCAACTGCCAAATGTCTTCGGACTCAGCAGTTCAGATAACACAGCAACCAGACCACCGTTGCCGTGAATTCACCGCTTATGGTTTAAGCGAGTACGAGAATACAAAAAAGAAAAGATCTTCGTGGGAGTGATGAACGACTAATATGAAATAGACTGAAGCAGCACCACAGTCTGAGATACAGCACGTGGGGGTGCAGAACATAACTTCTTTTCTTCAAAGGAAGTTCCTTTAAAAAAAAAGTTATGTTGCCGCACTCTGTACGATACAAACTTCTATTCCTCCTCCCCCTCGACCAGTCTGAGATAAAGTTCATTCAGTGATGCATCTCTGCAGGGACATAAAGGGTGTCCCCAAAAAAATGGAGGTGCCAATTACCTTAGCATGCTGGAGGTGCTAGTTACTTTAGCATGCTGGAGGTGCTAGTTACTTTAGCATGCTGGAGGTGCTAGTTACCTTAGCATGCTGGAGGTGCTAGTTACCTTAGCATGCTGGAGGTGCTAGTTACCTTAGCATGCTGGAGGTGCTAGTTACCTTAGCATGCTGGAGGTGCTAGTTACCTTAGCATGCTGGGCAAGCAGCCGAGAACTGAGGTGTCGCAGCTCGGCGATGGTAGCTGCTTGCTGAGCATTCAAGCGCTGCTGTTCAGCACGCTCTCTGTACGAAGAAGAAAAAATGAACCTTAAAATTGTTTACCAAAGCAACACTAAGTATTTCCAATGATATGATATTCATTATTACCCTACATGCAGAAGTTACTTCACTTCCTCCCCTAAAAAGCCCTTGTTGATTTCAGAGGTCTGCATGAACCCTCAACTTTTCATGACACAATCTCAGCCCAAAGAAAACCACTCTCTCTGCTGGGAAACAATTGTGCAATTAGAAAAATATTCTAGTTTTAAGTTTTTTAAATATATTTTCTGTGTATGATAGAAATTAGCTAAGCGCTAACACCAGTGCATGCACTGCTTTCATTCAGATTGTTTTAAACAACAAATTACACGATCGTTTCTACCGAAGGATATTGAAGATGAATCAAAGAAAATTCTTGGAGTATTGGATAACATAATGATGAACGTCAATATAAAAAGTTTACAGCAAACACAGATTTATTCGGTGTTGCATATAGATTTGTTGTTGAATTCGCACACAGTTGTTGCACATAGGTGTTGTTTATATTATTTAGAAAGTACCATCCATTGTTAGTTCTATGAAATAAAAAATTTCATTGTTCATATCTAGTTGAACATGAGTCTATTAGTATTATATTTTGTAGTACATACGTTCAGTTCGATATTGAACGCTTCCCTCTCTGTACCTCTGAACTTGCACTTCCACCTCTGTATGCTTATCATCACACGGTAAACGAATTATGTATACTACTGTCATCCACAAACTTTCCTCTGTCTGAAGATTGAGTCAGGCACAGGAAAATAGTTACAAAATGATTGACTCAAATCTCTAGAAAGAGGAAGGTTTGTGAATGACAGTGGTATACATAATTCGTTTTCGCTGTCTATGGCGCATGGTACCGTAGATTCTAAATGCATATAGAGGTGGAAGTGCAAGCTCAGAGGTACAGAGAGGAAAGCATTCAATATCGTATAGAACGTATGTACTATAAAATATAATACTAATAGACTCGTGTTCAACTAGATATGAACAGTGAAATTTTTGCTTTCATAGAACTAACAATGGATGGTACTTTCTTATGGAAGCTGTGTCAGGAATTACAGAGTAAATCTAGCCACTGATCATAGCGCCGTTGTCTCACAAGTCCCACATACCAGTATCAACAAAGACAACATTGTCTCATAAGCCCAATAAGTCAGTATCAATGGAGACGCTATTTTCTCACAAGCCCAATAAGTCGGTATCAATAGAGATACCATTGTCTCAGAGGCCCAATAAGTCAGCATCAATAGAGACGCCACTGTCTCACAAACTCGTTAAGTTACTATCAATATAGATACCATTGTCTCACAAGCCCAATAAGTGAGCATCAACAGAAACACCGCTGTCTCACAAACCCAATAAGCCAGCATCAATAGAGACGCCATTGTTTCACAAACTCGTTATTATCAATACAGACACCATTGTCTCACCATGATGAGCGTCACAATTCACAAATAATAACAAGCACTGACAACTCCAGTAGTGTTAAGTATTTTACTATCACCTCTTTCACTGAGGAGAACATAGTCCAGGGAGAGGCTGAACATCAACACCATGAAAATTTCGATGTGATTGAGTAGGAGAACTTCCTGAAATTGCAGGGTTTGGAAGGCCACAAGAAAATTCAGTGCATCTATTGCAGGAATTCCGTCCCTTGAGTGGGACAACAGCAGCTACACACAACAGGATTTCTATAAGACCAACATTTAGCAGCACAAATATCCATTGCATCAGCTGCTACACAGAGTAAACATCAAATAAGAGAAACATTCAGCAGCACAAATACCCACTGCAGCAGCTACTACCCAAAACAGGTGTCAAATAAGACACGCATTTAGCAGCACAAGTACTCTGCAGCAGCTACTACACAGAGTAAGCATCAAGTAAGACAAGCATTTAGCAGCACAAACACCCACAGTAGCAGCTGGTGGATATACTGGGGAGAAGCAGCATCAGCATTGGTCTGAAGATGAGCTCCAGTATTGGCCTGGGGAGTGTCGAACACAGTGGTGAAGGGGGACTGAACTGACTGAGGAGTGGGAGGCTTGTTGCCACCAGCTGCAGCCCCAACAAAGTATTGCTCCAGTACTCCCAGCACCTCGCTGCTCTCACTGTCTCCTGTAATCCAGAACATTACGAGTTAAACCTATATTTGAGGAGCAAACATTAAAGAAGTGAAAATAGAAATACAGATGCATCATTGAAATAACACTTCTTGATATTTCAGCCCACACGATAAGAAACAGTAGCTGCACACATGTGGGATCATTCACAACGAGTCTAGTAACATTGCTCAAGAACTGAGGGGTGAGACCAGCCTGTTGATAGAAGCAGCAGTGTACAGCAGATCTCACCGTCGCATCCCTGCCGTAAATTGGAGCAATCCGACCTCTACCACCCAGGCTCCTTTACCCTTTGCCGACTGACGATAGCACCTTACCACAGCAAGCGAAGTTACCTTTATTTGTAATCTACGCAACTGTTTGGTAGCTCTCGCTACTGCCGTGTTTGCAGGAAGTACAAATAACTTTGTTCATTGTGAACACAACGATTCGTAGAGAGACGCAGTGCTCCCGTCAGTAGCCAAGGAGTTAATAACTAAGAGTAGGTGCAAGGCTGTCTCCCACCAGGGCAGCTACAATAATTTACTAGCGAATATACGTGCAATCTCCTTTTATTTCGAGTTTGCTCCATTATATTGCAATGTATGAAGACTCAGTTACACATTTCTCTTCTTATTCTATTTATCTAAATACAGGTTTGCCTTTAGCATACTTTTGCCACAGCTCTGACAGCATTTTTTGGCATCTATGCTGCTCATTTAGTATTTTTAATTGCCAAAAAATGTAGAACATTACAATGAAGAGAAGAAAAGCATCAAATAAAAAGTAATGCACAAAAAATTCGCGGTTGAACATCTATTACCTATTAGTAATGTTACAATTCTGCAATAAAAAGTGGGAGTCTTGTGGAAACACCAAAATGGGAATATAAATATACACAGCAAAAAAATTATCAAAACATAGCACTAAACTGTAGCAATAACTAATTGGTGTAAATATGTCCGATTTTGAAGAATTTTTAATTTAAAATAATAATAATTCAATGATTAGAATACCTGAAAAGCCCATGGTACTTTGGAAGCAACCTGCTATTGAGAACTGATTACATTAGATGCACCACAAGGCTTAACAAGCACTCACTCAGAGGAGCTAAGTGCCCTGATGAGATAACCACATACTCTCATGCAAATTCCAGTTTTTTATGCCCCATTGGCATTTATATAATACAATTTTATACACACTCATCAAGATGCACATCGCACATAATTTCATTCAGTTTAAATAATGACATCAATGCACTTTGTCTTTCCGGTTCAAAAAATATACTACAGTACACTGGTAAGCCAATATTTAATAAAAGGTTGCTTGGAATGATATCTAAATGAGATGTTCAAAACTTTGTACTACTGTTGCTCTATAATTTATTTTTAAGATAAATAAAATACTCTGCAATTCATTTGGTCCAAAATTTACACAATGGAAATGTAATCCCCACTTTCTCAAAATGTGTCATTCCAATGACACTCTTTCAACATCTCTTACATCCAAATACATCTTACCCTTGCCAGAGCAACATCTTTCTGCCACTGCCACATCTCCCCTCTCACACACATTTTCACTTCTTCCTCTGCCACATCTTCTGTGTGCCACTGGCACATCTTCCTTATCCTCTGCCAGTGCTAAATATTCTCCCTCCTGTCACTGCCACATCTTCCCTCTCTCCATCTACTCTACCCCTGCCACATCTTGCTGCCCCCTCTGCTGTGAACACAACAGCATTAAAGTCTCTGCACCCAACAAAGTAGCTGAAATAATAACACAATCATATGAACTTCTCACTGTACTCAACGAAGTTCATCATGCTTTAAAACCCATTTTAAATTCCTTGCACATTTAGTAGTCCTTGCACATTTTATTGCTCAATCCCAGATTTCAGCCTAGATTATTTGCAACAATGCATAACTTTAAAATTGAAAACATTTGAGAGCAGTATTTTATAGTTTGATTTTATTATTATTAAAATGACCAACAACTTCATGAGTTTTAACACATGATGAAATTTAGTTACAGAAAATATACTAATTCTTTGATCATTGCTTCATTGAAACTCATATTTCCTGCAACAATACTAACATTCCCAAGAAGACATCACTTATGCACACCTACCCTGAATCTTCAATTGCTCACTCATCTAAAATTGTCACAAGTTCCTAGAATTTCTCTGAGCTCTAAGTTTTTCAGGAAAAAAAGATTTATTCAGTAAATATACATAGCCATCCACCAGAATGAGCTTAAGACTATCACTACACACCCCAGTATTTATCTCTCTCACATCACTATTGAACAGCCATAACATCCTACACTCATACCCCAACCTCACTTCTATTCATTTCTATCACTATACATAACTATTGATAAGGTTTTCTCCCTTGACTCAGAACCCACTAACTTCCTCCATGTTAAATTCCTGTAACAACTTACCATTGATATATGCCTTGTCATGCATTCACAAAACCCCACAGTGCAAATTTTACTGTTGCAAGATGCTTTTCACATACTTGATTGATTGGAAGTAGCTGATTCACAACTCCCACAATGAGTAACTCACACTAATTTCCCTATATTACAATCCAGGTAACTGATTCAATGTTACCTAATTTATCAGCACAACTAAAAGCTTCGGTAAGAAATTGTAATTAACAAATGCCTCTTAAACTAATATATACACACTTTAAATAGCAAAAGCAAGAATAAGTAATAACCTATAGATTAATTTCACACTCTGTTATACATCATTCCTTGTTACTTACACAATTGAGTGGAGTATTTTTTACAAATGCCCATTTTCCAACACTAAACATTACACTAGCATACTTGTGTCTTTAAAATGCTCCACTTGGAGGACTAAGCCATAGCACATACACACTAAAAACATTCCACACAAAAAACAAACCTCTGTGCTGTAACTTGTGCCGAAGCTGCTGAAGAAGTTGCAATGCACTGTCTGAGAACGGAGTGCTACTCAGGCCATCTGATGAAAGACGATCTCCAGCACCAGCCTAGAATGATGAAGCAAATTATAATATATATCACACATCCAGATGGCTTACCAGGCCAATTAAATATTTTTTCTTTTCTACGGCATGGGACTTCGGTATTTACGGCATGGGACTTCGGTATTTACGGCATGGGACTTCGGTATTGAACCAAGAATGGGCCAAACGGCTCGTTCCTATTGCCTTATTCTATTCTATTCTTATGTAAAATTGCAGTCCACCAATACCAACAAAATTATGCATCATCCTATATAGCATGTATTGTATCTGCCTGATATAGTGAAAGAATTTTATTGTGAATTTTATTGTATTCTGAATTTTAAAATGTACACAGAATTGAGATTAGGACTTTAGTTTTGTTGCTAGATTCAAACATCTGTTATTAACCCATTAATGACAAGAATTATTCACTAGAAGTACCCTTCCCTTGCAATTTTTCAAGGCCAGCTGAACATGGTGTAACCAGCATATAAGAACCAAACCTGTTTAGAAAATGTACAAGCTTTGTATTGAACCAATTAACCCACTAAAATCGATACTTGATAATACAGTTAAAATATGTATTTTTATCCCCTGGTTCCAAATGGAACTGCTCATCATTAATGGGTTAAGACTGGCCAAGTTAGGTCATGAGGTGAGCAGGCATACAAGCATCTACATAGTTTAAAAGTGTGCATTTTCATTAATAGCTCAAACAACTACCATCAACAAGACCAGTATGGAATATTGTAAAAGTGTTATAAAATTATATGGTGGATTAGGAAAACATGTGCATACATAGGATGAACTGCTAGTATACCCTTCACTGATGCAGAGAAGACAGTGACATGACAGAATCAATTTTAGATATTAAAATTTTTTATTGTAGTAAAAATAAAGCTTCTGTAATACTACCATCTTCTGGGAAACAGCATACTGATATAAACACATTTTATGGAGAAAGGTACACATAGAGTTACAAATTAAATAAAGCACCATAATTATTGCTAATGAAACCTGTAATTTTTGTTATTCAAAGCTATTATAGACTGTTAGCACTAATAATCTGTAACAGCACTATCAATTTCCTTAGTTTGGAGGTTAAACAAAGCATGCTATTATTACATCTTGAAAGAGTTCACACTAAGTGAATGATTAGCTGCATTCAGAGCACAATCTACACTATTAAGTAAAAAAAAATGACCATCACAGACAAAAATTAAAAGAAATGGGTAGACCATAGGCAGTACAATGGTAGATTAAATAGAATAGTAACTTTTAAGAATTTCTTTTTTCATAAACCCTGAATTTTTCAACACAAAGTTCACAGTTTTCTTCCATAAAAATCACACTACACTACTTGATAAATATTTACCATAAGAAAACATGACACTTACACGATTGGCAGCAGAGGCTACAATGTTAGCAGGTCTGTCTGTACTACATCCTGCCTGAACATGATGATCATGAACATGTTTTGCAGTAGGTTCATCAGGCAGACCAGCATGAGAAGTTCCAGCATTGTTATCACGCAAACCACTCGTTGAACTTCTTATTTCAGGCATAATTTCAACACGGCTTTGACTCTCATTATGCCTGTTGAGCACAATCTCTCCATCCCGTACACTTCTGGAGGTTTGAATGGCTCTGTCATGCTTGGACATTTTTTCTGATGGTCCTCTGGATGGAATGTGATCAACAGCATCACCATTTGCCTCACTCAAAGCAGTTTCATCACCATTTATGCTGCTGTATTCTTTAAGCAAATCCCTCCATGTATGATCCAAATGATTGTTATTGTGACCCTTCTTTCTTGAATACCCATTTCTCTTCGATACTTCCACAACCATGTTGCTGTTTCTCTTTTTTGCACTTTTTAAATGTTTATCTTTAGATATTCTTTCTTTTTGCTGTACATTATGCTTTTCAGAACCTTTTTCTTCAGAAATTCGATCAAGTTCTTTTTGTATGAGACAATCTCGCTTGAACTTTTCTGGGTTGGGCATAGGAGCAGAGCTGTAAGGAAGCTTAGGTTTTGTTCTAATAAGAACTTCAACCATTTGATTAGCATTCTGAAATTTTTCTCTATGGATTACTCTTCCAGAAGCCATGGCATTCAACAATAAATTAACATTCTGCAAGGAGATGATAATTAGTACCAAAGTATTTTACATTACATAATATCATATAAATATATAATCACATATAGTTTACATAACATGATTACAGTTAAAGCATGGGTAGATGAAGCTTGTTAGCCTTGATAGGTAGTTCATCTAAGACAGCAGTTCCCAACCTTTCTCTGACCATATGTACCTCATTACTATTTTCACAGATAAATATGTACCCCTGAATTTTAAGATATTTGAAACAAACAGTCACTGATATACATATATACATAAATATTTAGAAATAAATAACATATGAGCATATTATTTCATTTTATTGCTGACATTAAATGTATCTCTTTAGATAAAGAAATGTACCCCAGGTTGGGAACCCCTGATCTAAGAGAATGAAAACTCTAAGTCACCTCTTTCCCCACACTAGCAGCCCTGTTCTGGAAAAAGACCTTTGTATGGAAACAGTGGGAACTTGAAGTGGAGAATCTCTGTTGCTGCCCTGTATACTGGGCCAACATAAGGGTACAAGTCAGTGATATAATTTGAAAATACCAACATATAATTACATGCAGATTATACAAAACACAAAGGTAACTTAAAAGAAATTAAACAAAATTCAGGGGTGAGACTAACAGAAGGTAACAATTTATACTATAATGACCCTTTGATGCTGTAGTGGACGAATTCATCTGCAGTCACAAAACTGCTTGTGTATAATAACAAAAATAATCATTTTTTGTCTTTGACAGTCTGCATCATAATATTATTTCAATTTTTTGGTGGAAACACAAAGCACCTGTAGTTTCCTGAAAACTGTTTATCACATCTAATGAAAGTAATTATCACATTTAGAGATAGTAATTAATATCTTTAAAGATAGTAATTGTCAGATTTAAAGATAATTATTAAATTTAGACAGAAAATATCACATTTGAACATAGTATTACATTAGGAGATAGCAATCAGTACATTTAATCATAGCACTTATTTATATAGCTTATTTTTTACTTGGTAATTCTGTGAAACAGTTCCACTACTACAGGGTGGTATATCTGTAATAATGTAATAGATCCATTTGGTAAATCAATAACAATCAATGCAAAGTGCAAAATTTCAAATAATTTAAATTCATTGAAGTCATGTCCCTATTTAACATACAAATAAACAATCATAAAATATTGAAAATATTAAAAAACCGAAATAATATCAGTATTATGTATTCACTTTGAAAAAACATTTTTCAAGAGGGCTGCACTACACAAAGGAATAATGAGGATAAACTGTAAAACTTGTTCTAAAATATAATGAATCTGTTATTACCACTGAAAAAATTACATAATTCTAATGCTGTAAGTCCTCAGGAAAGTTGTGCAACAACAATAGTTACTAAATTGTGCAACAACAATGGTTACTAAATTAAGAGAAAAGTTCATCAGAAGAGAATCCATGAACTTCATGAAGGAAATTTCTTCCCATTGTGTAATTTTGCATAATAATATTGTTCCAAGACCACCTGGATGTTAAACTCTAAATTCTCATTTTTTGATTTATAAATATTTGAAGTAAAATGTTTACATTTCAAATTCTGATGCTTGAAACAAATGAAAACAAGCCATCATTCAAGGCATGAATAACATAACAGTAATGTCAGTAAAAAAACACATTTACTTAAACAACAATGGAGGTCACCTAAATCATATAATATTCTAGAGGCAAAATGTTACTTAAACTAATATATTCTTTACATCTTTAATTATTTAATTTTCTCATTACTGCTGCAGAAATTGTTTGAAAAATTCTAACTTTTCTTGAGCTAATTCATTGTTTGTAAATAATATTCAAGTTCTCTACTTTTTAAAGTTCAAAGATTGTTTTTTTCCATCTTAGTAAAATTCAAACTTTTAGTCTTCAATTATCAACACAAATAAAACTTAGCATTGTATGTTGGTACATGATCAAAATTTCATACAAGAATAGAGAGATCCCATAACAGAAGTTTTTATACTTGTTTTAATTAGAGTATACTATCCTAAAAGCCTAAAAAGCACAACTTTATGTAAGCTGCAGCTTGTACAATACTAATAAATTGAAAGAAAAACTGAAATAGAGGAAACTTCAGTCTCCTTCTACTTCAAGATATCCTTCACCAATTGTTTAAACACAGAGCATTACTGAATATAAACAAGAAATCTATGGCTGTTTAACAGTAAAATAATTATTAGTTATCTACTCATGCAAGAAGTCTAAGAAGAAAAAAGATGATTAGCAGAGGAATGTAAAAACAAAATACACACTTTACACACCAAGGATAATTCTTCCCTTTGGAGAAAGCAATCATTAGGTAATTTTTTGATCAACTATCAGAGCTCTCTCATAAACCACTTTGCATTTTCAGTAAATCTTCTACACTTCACTTTCCCAATTATCTGCTCTGCAGTGGCATACAATATTTTTGCCATCTCTATGTTCATGTCAATTACATTCCCATTTCTATTCCATACACATCTTCCAAGCTCTTTATCAAATTCTTCCCAATTTGCTGCTTTCAAACACCACTTTTCCTTGACACTGCTCATTTCTTGCATAAACTCTTTTCCACCTCATTTGTACTTAAGAACAAGCATTCGGTGATCAGTATCAATATCAAATTCATTTTCATCCACATACATTTCTCTAACATGCTGTCTTGCTTTATAATTCACTAACACATAGTCAATTGCTGCTTTCCATTCCTTACTCTCCCATGTATGTAAACCATTCCCTATTGTGACATTCAAATTGTGAAACTCATTTCCTCCACGGAATTTAATCAATTTACGACCATCTTCGTTTACTTTCTCTCCAAGTATACCAACCTTAGACTTAGATCGAGGGCCAGCGTTTGGCTGGGGCCTTTGTAACGGCCTTCAATTCCCTCCAATACACACGCACATACAACCGAACCACCTCCTTCCGTCACCGACCGCTACACCCAATTAACAGGTCGAAGGGTGTCCGGCAACCATATGATATGAGTCTGTTTTCTGAAAGAATGGTGAAGGCTGTGTTGAATTATAAGGTGAGAATTGAGCGAATGGAGAATAAAAGGTGGGTTAAA
>VCRD01006150.1:0-16966 GCA_006783055.1 Trinorchestia longiramus
TGCTGACGCGCCCCTTGCTGACGCGCCCCTTGCTGACGAGGACTGAGAGGATGGGCTCACATTCCCCTTCCTCGCCGGAACTCTCTTTCCTTTAACAAAGCAATTCTGTAATGAATGAAAAATGCTAGGTTAGTCTACCATAACATGTTCGACGAAGGGAAAGTGATCCCTTACAACACGCAGGTCAGTGGTCGAAAGTTTTTCTGGTTGAACTGAGGTATTGTGGCAACAAAGAAGATAAAATGCTCTGCGCGTATCGCTCTTTACATTACATCAGTGATGCTGTACCAGATGTCATCTTTGTTTTATACCGGGATGTAACGGTCTGCTTCTTATTCAACATGTTCACCTGTACTTCGTTTACAACTTTCACCATTTTAAATTTTGACCTGTCGTGGAAGTGTTAATGAAGTATATGATAATGTGGTAAATTTCTATCTATCATCATTTTTTTTCACGTGATGTTCGTAGTGCAAATTTTGAGGATGTATGACTGAATTAAAACTTGAGAGAGGTGAAACTTTTTCTCAAACTTGGGAAGGAGTTTCATAAACTTGGGATCCGTGTACGAGTATTCATTGCTAAGTATGAAGGCTTTACATAGAGACCTTGAATAAAGACGTTAATCTAGGTATTCATTACTAAATTTAATCCTTAACCATAAAATATGGGTAATTGTGTTCAGGTAAAATCTTTTTGAAAAGGTGGAATTTAGAGTGGAATGAATCCCCAGTTTAAGAAAGACTTTCTTATAATATAGTTAGTGAATTGTGATTTAAAAATCTCACCGATTATACTCTTTCTATAAGGTGTCATTACTATGAGGTGTACTTTGACTGTATCGTAGGTCATAGGTGAGGTCGTGAGGTGTCCTTATGATCAGTTCAGCATTTGCGTCTGTTGTCCCTCAATGAGTAACGTGCTGCACGCAATAATGTTCGTCTCGAAAGCCAATGTATACTGCCAGAAAAAATGCGTGTTATTTTTTAGTTTGTCCGTTTTGGTGCCCAATATTCCCGTTCAAAAAATAGTGAGAGTAAAACAGGGTCATCTCCGAATAGCAACTTGCTCCGTTGCTTAATTGTTGCGCTCTTTCTTGAGCTGCCAAAGTACGTGTAATGATCAATAACAACTAGCAGTAAGTGTACGAACGCCGTTGTTCTCATTCCGTGCTTGTCTAACAAACTTGACTTCTATTAAAAATCTTCGACGATCGTGTCTATGCCGAAGTTCTCACTTCGTCTATTTTCGAGTTGTACTCTTTTGCTAGGTCAGTCTAATGATCGTTTTCAGTGTAAAAGTGATTCGTGAATTGTTATAGAAACCTTTCAGGTACATATTCTAGTTCATTTACAAAGTTGCTCGAATTTAAACGTGATTTTTGTGAACTTGTATAAAGATTTCCAGGTGTGGATTCTAAAATGAACTTCGTCGCACAATAAGTATATTTTTTAATCGGGTAGATATGAGAGTTAAACCTTACTACTACAAATACGGCTTAAGCTTCCTTTGTATTAAAAAAATGCTGAAAGATAGTTCGTGTCACTGATTAATTTTGAGCGTTAATCCATTTTTTGAAGAATGGGTTTCCATAATGCCCTATTAAAAGGTATGTACTCACGGAGCTCCAGCTTAAGCCACGGAAATTATTTTGACGCTCGTTCATCCAGCACATGGTTCTGACGAGCCGAAGTCTGTCGATATACAGGGTGTCTCAAAAAAATGTACTCACCCGTTAACCGTTGCTAACATGCTGTCTTCTTTGTGTTGCAGGTGTGAGGTTCGAACCTTTGCGAACATAATTCTTTAATCACATTTAATCATGTTCGGAAAGGTTCGAACCTCACACCTGCAACACAAAGAAGACAGCATGTTAGCAACGGTTAAAGGGTGAGTACATTTTTTTGAGACACCCTGTATATTAAGACTTTGAATATGTTGTGAATTTTTTAGGTTGCAAGAATCTTCNTAAGCTTCCTTTGTATTAAAAAAATGCTGAAAGATAGTTCGTGTCACTGATTAATTTTGAGCGTTAATCCATTTTTTGAAGAATGAGTTTCCATAATGCCCTATTAAAAGGTATGTACTCACGGAGCTCCAGCTTAAGCCACGGAAATTATTTTGACGCTCGTTCATCCAGCACATGGTTCTGACGAGCCAAAGTCTGTCGATATACAGGGTGTCTCAAAAAAATGTACTCACCCGTTAACCGTTGCTAACATGCTGTCTTCTTTGTGTTGCAGGTGTGAGGTTCGAACCTTTGCGAACATAATTCTTTAATCACATTTAATCATGTTCGCAAAGGTTCGAACCTCACACCTGCAACACAAAGAAGACAGCATGTTAGCAACGGTTAAAGGGTGAGTACATTTTTTTGAGACACCCTGTATATTAAGACTTTGAATATGTTGTGAATCTTTTAGGTTGCAAGAATCTTCCCGTAGATGATGCCACTAAAGCATTCAAAAGTAAACCATTTGACTTATATTTCTCGTTACTACGGTTTCAAATGCAGGTGGGAACATAAAAGAGCACTCGTTAAGCAGCCAACTTTTCGTAATTGTTGGCGGTGCTGAAATTTCTGCTTGATCATAATTGATGTTGCTGAGTTGTTTGTCAGAAAATTACTGTACAGCTCGCAAGAAATCTACTTTACACATCAAATGCTCGCGTTGGTGAACACAGTAAATATTGTAAAATATGTCATGTTCCTAAAACCCTGGAAGCTGGAATACCGCGCTGGCTTATATTCGTTATTTTTATTTATTAATCTTTAAGTGTGAAAAAATTGATAAATCCTTTCAATATCGAGCTTTTCCTTACGGTATATTAGTCGAGCAAAACAGACCACCGATCAGAATTTAGTCCAAAACTATTTGTTGTAGTGTAGAAAAATACAGACGAAGTGTAATTATTGTTTAGAAACTCAATGAAGATCGAAGTCGCAAGTGGTTATATATTACGGTGACTATCATGTGCGTACTGAACAAGACATAGTTGATTTGTGATTGACTGAATGGTGGGCTTGTATGATACGTGAATCCCATCAAATAGAGCATACTCGTACTATGATATCGTTGCCTTCACCTCTGTTTAGGTTCAGGCGTACGTGTCAGGCGTACCTGTCAGGCGTAGTTCCTAATTCCGCCAATAATAAAACCTATGTTACTGACCTTAATCAGTAACCTGTCGCAAGTTACCTGGCTCTTCAGGCATAACTGACAGGTGACAGGCGTAACCTAAAGGCTACTGTCACATAAAGGTGACATGCGTCTGGTCTCTGTATTATTCCCCTGATGCAATCTTTAACAAACTTTGTTTTTGCTCGAATGTCATTTCCTACCGTGAACTTCATGCCTAGATTAGAAGAGTAGAGTAGCACTCTTTCGTTGAAAGCGTCAACTGCCGATTTTGTACAGCACTTGAAACTTTTTTACAGAATTTTGTTGGGAGTTGAGCGTCGCCTGAGCTGCTGTAGCTACGGCGTCACACTAGCAATAATTTATAGAACGTTCTTTCATTTGTAAGTACATTGCGAGCGACGTGTAAGTACATTGCGAGCGACGTGTAACTGATCTTTCTATGAATGTTTCCTTGGCTGTTGTTAAATCTAATGGTGAAGACAGTTTTCTCACATCAGAAAAAGTGTTTTCATTATCCCAATATTGGCGGCATCATCTCATGTTGGGTATGCACTTTCGATTATTTTTTTCTCATGTTAAACGTTTTTTATTCTTGTTAAAATAGTAATTCCGATTAGTTTTTTTTAGGAATTTTACCTATTTTAAAATTTTTAACGTGTACTAAATATCGTCTGCAAAATTTCGTTTTGCTTCTTTCAGTTGCGCTAAAATTACATTCATTTTCTGTGCAATCTGATTCTCAGGGAAATGTGCTCAGGCGGTCGTCATCCTTCGCATGTTGGGGACTTGGCCCTCCTTGGGGAAAGTAGGACTCCCAAGCACCTCCTGAGGAGAATACATAAGTGTGATATATTAACCATAGGTCATAGGAGCCCGTGTAGAATGATGCATCTCCTTCTTGGTATAACGGTATGGGACTTCGGTATCCACGGCATGTTACTTGGGTATCCACGGCATGTTACTTGGGTATCCACGGCATGTTACTTGGGTATCCACGGCATGTTACTTGGGTATTGACCCAAGAATGGGTCAAACGGTTCGTTCCTATTGCTTCATTCTATTCTATTATTTTTGTTAATTATTCATTAATTTGCACTATTTGTTTGCGTTTTTCGTTTCATTCCTACACAATACATGCTATGCTGCAGAACTATAACCTGTAATTATCGATTTCAGGTTTATGAATTTTTTGAAAATATGCAAAGGGTATCCCCTTCCGGAAATTTTTACGTTTTTTGGTCAATGTTGTAGAATTTTATGAAACTTTGCATAACACTCAGTTAACGATTGGAAACAATTATTTCTCCAGGCTTGCACACCAGTTCCCCAAGCTTGTGCACCACTTCTCCAAGCTTGTGCACCACTTCTCCAAGCTTGTGCATCACTTCTCCAAGCTTGTGCACCACTTCTCCAAGCTTGTGCACCACTTCTCCAAGCTTGTGCACCACTTCTCCAAGCTTGTGCACCACTTCCCCAAGCTTGTGCACCACTTCTCCAACCTTGTGCACCACTTCTCCAACCTTGTGCACCACTTCCCCAAGCTTACGTAATACTTTCCAAATCTTGCGTACTACTTCAATTTTTCGCACCATTTCCCCAAGCTTGCGCAACAATTCTCCAAGTACAATGTTGTGTTTAATATATACGTGATCCTGTATATATTAATGAAAAGTATTCATTTAAAACACAATAATTCGTCGTATATCTTCAATGCATTTATCTTTATAATAGTTTCAAATTAGTCAAACCTAAATCGTGGAATTTCCACGGGAACTAGCTATTTATATAATAATACAGTTTGTTGCTTGCTTGCTTGGTCCGTCTCTCTGTCACGCTCATAGAGATTTAGAAAGGAGAAAATTTCTCTACTGAATCACAAGATGAGATATCATGAAATTTTATCCCTAAATTACGGTGGCAAATATAGTTTCTGGTATATAATGGAAAGTCGAAATATTGCGTGAGAGTTTTTGATTCTGTCGTACATGACCTATTTCGCATGATTTCCAGCTGAGTTTATTCGTAGCAGTTGAAACTTCGCGCGTTGTAGAGGCCAATTATGTAGTCCGAGTATAGGCCCTTCGTTAGGTCACTGCAGGTAGTCACGATATGGAACCCAATGCTGGCTTATTTCAATTTTTTGTTCCCTTGTCAATTTTTTGTTCCCTTGTAAGATTGGGGAAACATTCGTTTAAATGGCAGCATCGATAGTCTTTTTCTACTTAATGACTACATGTTTCTACTTCAAACAATGCTATTGGACCAGCACCTCTACATTGACGGCCTCATCCACCGTGAGTTTCTAAAAAACTGCTTCGCTTTGAAAAGTAGCTCGATACTATTTGATTTGATAATATCCCTCTTTTTGAGCGTGGTACATGAATTCCTGTATCTGCGATTGAGTTTTTGATCCTGTATTGCATAAGCTATTTTGGATATTTTTGCCAGGAAGTGCTAGAAGCTCTGCTTGCCCTTCTGCTTTAGCAATATGCTGGAAGAATTTTTTACTCATCAAGAAGTCATCAACTACCTGTGACAGCCCAAAATAGTGAACAGAATATAACTTTTCTCAACGGCAAGATGTTCCTGAACAGTCTTAATATCGTAGAACAGGGATATGCCGTATCGTCTACAATTATGTTTTTGAATACAAATTGAATCTGAAAGTTTCGTTAGAACAATGGAAGAAACACCAGAAGGAAGGAAACACAGACCATCAGCTCGCGAGAGGAAAAGAAGGCAAAGATCTCGGCAAAGTACCAGTGATACGGCCAATGTTCGAGCCATGGATGCTAAGCTCAAGAGACAAGCTATCTCTCAAAAAACTTACCAAGAACGTGAAGCAAAACTGGACCGTGATCGTGAAAAATGCGTCTTAAGAAGCAAACTTTGTCGAAAGAAAGCAGTGAAGAGAGAAGAAAGATGGACAGTGCAAGAAAGGCTGAAGTATGTGTTGCGATGTCACAGGAAGAACTAGCAGAAAGAAGATTAGAAAGGTAAATATTATTTACGTAATTTCTTTCCTTTTTTTCAGGCGAGGTTTTTACTTCCGTTGTTGCCACGTCTTTGCAGCAACTGGTGTATTTTTAATCGATTCTATAAATTTATTCAATACGACTTTCACGTAAGGAAGTAAGATTAGAATATCAAAGTAACAACTACCCATATGTTGTTTAAACAAATCTGTGGGTTGTGCATGGGGGCCCCTTACCTAAACAGCACAAAATATCTGAAAATATTAGAAAATTTCTGGTCCTCCTTTGTATTTATCACTGACCAAGTAGAGACCTTAAACGTATTTGAGGGAAAAAATTCGTACGCTTCTTGCTGTTTTACTTAAAAAAAGCTTTTTGCTTTCTTGGCTTTGTATTATACTTTCTCTAGTGTCTGGAGTGATGCGTAAAAATTAATGGATACATGAATATGAAGTTTTTAATTTAGTTGCGAACCATCAAACGAAAGTAAGCCGTTTTCCACTCAATAATATCTTACAAATTTATCCCTCGAAATTTCTTGCGATGCACTTCTTCATTTACAGTGTCAGATTACTTAGAATAGAATAGGTGCACCTTCTAACTAACTTCGTTTGTTAGGTACACCTCCTAACTTACTTTGTTACTTAGGTTCACCTCCTAACTCACTGCGTTAACTAGGAGGCACACCTCCTAACTTGCTTTTTTCGCTAGTTACACCTCCTAACTCCCTGTGCTAGTTAGGAGGTGCATCTAACTCACTTTGTTCGTTAGGCACACCTAACTCACTTTTGTTAGTTAGGAGGGAGACTTCCTAATTCGCCTAGGTACACAGAACTTCCTTCGTTGGTTACGAGGTTCGCCTCCTAACTCGCTTTTTTAGTTAGTAGACACACCTCCTGACTCCCTTTGTTAGTTAGGAGGTACACCTATCTCACTTTTGTTAGTTAAGAGGGAGACTTCCTAACTCACCTAGGTACACCTAACTTCTTTTGTTAGTTAAGAAGTTCACCTCCTAACTAACTTTGTTAGTTAGATACACATCCTAACTATCTAACTTCGTAACGTATGTAGTAAGAATTTTGGCATTGCTTTTGTTGCCCGTTTGCGTTGAGCCCTCAGAATCAATCAGTGGTCCAGTAGTGTCTCTTTTGAGTCGTCTGTCGTTCACATATTTCTAGAAGCTTTTTGGGTTAGTTTTAGCTTTTGCTGCAACTGTAATTTCTTTATTTCGTTTTGTGGATTTTATCGTTCGCTTAACAGCCCTGCAGGCGTGGATATGTTCTTGACGATGGGGTTCTGTTTGGTATCGTTTGAGTCTTCTGTACGAATTTTGTCTTGCATTGGTGAGGCGTTTAATTTCCTGTGAGAACCAAGGAGGGTTATTGGTTGGCCTCATTCCCTTTCTTGGGATATGGTGGTCTGTAGCGGTTGCAATCTTATCTTTGAGTATCATGTAGCACTCCTCGGCGTTTTTGTTGCTCATGAGTACTTCGTAGTTATAGGGGCCAAGCTCTTCTTTCATTAGTTCGGAGTTTGTCCGTTTGGAGTCGCGGACTTGTTTATGTTGAGTCCTTGTGTTAGGGTCTTGTACATCGAGCGAGAAGTCTATCATCTGGTCGTCACCGATCTTGCCCGTAACTTCTAGGCCGTTTATACTGAGGTCAGTAGTCGTCATGACGAGGTCAAGAATGTTGCTCCCTCTAGTTGGTTCGTTGACATGCTGCTGTAGGGAATTTGTATTCATCAGATCAACAAGTTTTGAGCCGGGTGCTTGACTTTGGCGAGTAGTCCAGTTTGTGTGGGGCAAGTTGAAGTCTCCCATGATTAGTGTTTCGTGAGGAGTACTAAGAATATTATCAAGGCAATAATAGAATTCGTCATCTTATATTGCTGTGCAGGTTGGGTTCCTATACACGAGCACAATTTCGATAGTTTGTCCTGGATGGGGTTCCCTACTTGCATTCAAATTAATCTCATCAACATTTTAGAATCGCACTTTGACTAATTTTACACAAATTAATCCCACAAAGATATAAGTGACGTATTACCCTATTTACACGAAAAACTTTTTGCGCAAAGCCAATGATGAAGAAAAATAAACATGATGATCGAAGTAACACATAAAAACTTACCAGGAATTAATTTAGCACTATACCATAGGGATTTTAACATTTTAACCATATGTACATAACACCTTTTCATATTTGGAACTTCGTTAAGGACCAATACGACATAGCAAAACATTTTAACACTTTTGTTTAATACCCAGTTTGATCTTTCTAAACTACGCAGACTTTTTATTCAACGAATTGTTCATATTTTAATTTTCCTGTTATCGCGGGGGGAGAAAGTTAATTGAGATGCAATGTTACCAACTGAATACAATGTATTTACATAATGCAGTTTACATTCACCACTCATTGGTTACATGAAACGCACACTTAAGTTGCATAAGAAATGGTAAATTAAGTGCTACACTTAAAGTTTCCGGCGTCTTTACAGGTGGAGAACGCAAAGACATTTCAAAGTCTCAATACGAGAAAATGTACAATTACATTATAAGTGAGTAACAATTAATGACGTTGAGAACTATTCTGTCTGCTTCAGTACACGAAAAAGTGAAAACATTCTTTCAAGACTATTCTTCCTTAGGAAGTGTGGGTTACAGCTTAAACTTTTAACAATTTTTCGAAGCAATTAACAAACTGAAAAAAACAAAAAATGTCGATTATCATGCAAAATTTTACCGCATTTTGCCTGTTCCGAGGTCTCAATTATACGAAATTCTGTAGAGAACTCTTGACTATCTAAAATTTCAGAACTAATTCATCGTTTCAGGAACTAATACTTACCCGATAATGACTAGCACGATACTAAATACATTCACTAATAGCATCAATATACATCGCAACATTCTTAATCTAATTGTTAGAAGGCAGCGCGACTTACCAATTCTCGAAGAAAGAAATGGGCGATAACTATAGACATCGATCTTGATGTCGCTTTTGCGAAAAATACTCTCAGGTAATAAAATTTGGAATATAAACCACGGAAACACTTAAACCCTTATCGTTCAACGCTTAGTTTATTCACATATATTAATGTAGGGATAAAGTATCAGATCTTAACCTTCAACAAATCTCATAAGATTTTGTTTTAAAACTCGTACTAACCGTTACCATTTCCAGCCACTTTGTAATTACTTCTGCTTTTAGTTGTCAACTTTCGTACCATAAGATTCATAATTTAGATGTAAAGCATCTTATGTCAACTGCAACGTTTCAACCCGTACAAATTCAACACGGTGCATAATTACAATTAGATAAAATGTCTCTACACAGGAAAGAAAAAGCTAAGAAAGTCAAGCATGCTCATTTTGAAAACGTAGAATATACTTAATTTTAGTAACACATATTCTTCAGATGGATTTCAGAACGAAAGTTCTTTATGTGGTACGTATCGTGCAGTATTTAAAGCAGCTACGAGTACACTCGTCGCTTTTCAGCATTGTTTTCAACAAAAACGGGCGTCTGGACAACGAAGTGCAGTTCCAGTTCAATAATACTTGTAATATAGAAGAATAGGAACCCTAAGCATTGTAGACTTGACTATAGAGAAGCAATTCGCAACGTACCAACACACAAAGAAGAAATCACGATGAAACAATCCTGAAGAGAAATTCGTCGTAAAAAGAAAGGTAGATCATGGAATGGAGCGAATCTATGAAACGCCCTAAATAAAGTGTAGAAGTTATATCAATGGATATTTTAGAATAAACTTAAAAAAACCAAGGCCTGTTGATGTCATCGCCATAGTGGAAATGAGGGTAGAATATATATTCTTCTTTGATATGGCATATTGATTTTACCTTCATATCCGCTAAGGAAAGAATAACATCCATGGCCAAAAATCGTACGGCAAACCTTTCTTGAGAGTGCATGCTCTTCAGTAAATATAAACAATATTAACTTAAATCTAATAGTTCATCTTCGTTTTACTGCATTTCCTGACGGTTGTGGGGCTTTTAATCATAACGCATAAGATTTCTCGGAAATATAACTCCCAAGCAATCGGTTTAAACGGCTTTTAAATTAATTGGGCAAATATTTATGTAATGAGAACAATCGTTAGGACACCCTACGAAAGCCTTCTTAACAAGAAGTGCATGTGCATTAGTTATCTTAAACGATGTACAAAGATAGTGAACTCCTTTGCATAATATTTTAAAGTAAGCTTTAAGATGAGAAAATACTCTTATTGATCCAAACTTATCAACTCCTCAGTGAGGAATTCGCTACGAGACAGCAAATAGCACCGAATGTTAGGATAAGCATCTCTTACCTGAGTCATATTAAATGAGCTCTACACGGGGCAGAACATCTACATTGTAGGATTCTTGATGCCCTTTAACGTCGCTGACAAAAATAACGACGATCTTTGATGTCAGTGGCAGAAAGGATAACGTCTGATATCATTGTCAGAAATAGAAGTAACGGCTGATGTCGCTGACGTAAATAAAAGCGTCTGATGTTGCTGACAGAAATAACAAAACTATGGAAACCATCATCGGCACAGTTGTTCTTGGAATGAGCTGCAGGGTCTGTAAGTGTCAATAATTAAACTCTCATGACATCGTTAGTATAAGCAACATATCATTAGCATCAACAATATGGTATTTCAATAGAACTGATATCAGAGTGAAGTCCTATGATTAATTGAGTCAACAACACAGAGAAACTCTTAATGCCATCCTTGGCCACCAAACACAACATGAGTGTGATAAAAACAAGTTTGTTGACACTATAGGAATAGCACGGAATAGGACTTACATGTACTACACGTGACACTCGTCCGTACAGGCGGGAAAAGGCACGGAAGAATTGGGACAAGAAGAGGTACAGGAATGAATCTCAGAACTGAAGGCAGCCCTGACGAGCATCAGTTACTGACTGGCGATACATGACTTGTATGATAATCAAATATTTACGGCGGAATTTAAAATGTAGGAGCTAGATTGATATAAACTAAGTTATAGTTTAATATGAGTTACAAGAGCGTCTTTAGAATCAAGAGTCGCACGTATTTACTTCAGGTCATAGATTGTGACCAAGCCTCGATATTTTAGGCGCTTTACTTTGGAGAAGAGAGTATGTATGTAAAAGAGGGTTTTAACATGTTCCAATGTTGTACCAGCGGGAGTGTCAAAACTAGCAGTGACCATCTGTTGAATGAGTACAATAAAGCCTAAATTGAAAGCAGAGAACACAGTTCAAAAATGCCAACTCTACAAAGTATGCTGACGAAAAAACATCATAATCTCTACTGCCTTTCGTTCAGGGTGCGGAAACATATGTTTCTTTTTTAAATACGTTTTGCTTTGAAAAATGAGAGTTATGTTGCCGCACCCTGTATTTCGCTAGGATCACTTTAGAATTGTGATCGACCCCCAGTTTCCCCCAAAAAAATTTTATTCTGGCAGAGGTTTATGAAAAATAATGTCATAGAGAAAGTTGATGCAAATCTGAACTGAACCAAGAGCTCGTGACTGAAGCTTCCAAGTCGGGGTCACCAAACTACAGCCAGCTCATCAAAGTCAGTTCATCCGCTGCACTGCATTTTCTAAATAAATGTTTAGTTTGTCTTTTTATCATGTATTCATTGCATTGTATAGAAAAAATAGGCATGAAGCGTGTACTTGTCATTCCCTCGGTTATAAGGACTTGTGACTTTGGTGACCCATGCTATTGGTAAAAGACTCCTGCAAGACTGCGCACAGAGACCACGTCACTCAGAAGAGGACCACGTGCATCACTCAATGCAGTTTCCGTTTGTTGTGATATCACACGAAATTCAATTCTCCCTGGCTAACATCAATGAAAATTTAATGAGATTTAAAATGGTTAAGATTTTTAAAGAGACATCAACAAGTACTTACGATTTGAGTTTTGTGCAAGCAAACCTTCAGCAGCGGCGCTTGTCCAGCATGTGAGCGAGCAAAGATCAGCTCATTCCTCTAACAAGGGACGACTTTGCATGCGCACGCACACGGGGTTTTGGCGAGCATGTACACGTACACAGAAAAAATAATCTGTAAAAATAATCTCAGAACGCTAAGTGTAACACGAGGTCAACAATCTTTGTTTGTACACGTGTCCAAGGAAAAATGTCCATAACTTCTGTTTAGGTACGTGCACGGGATACAAATACATGTAATTGAAGACTTCACGCAATGGTTCTGGACACACGGGACGAAAAACGAACTTCTGCACAGGCACAAAAGACTTTTGGATTACATGTACACTCACACGAAATGAAGGTTACAAGTTTCTATGTACAATTGCAGAGAAAATTGTTCATTGGAGTTATGATATAAATGTTTTAGCAGCTCAAGGATACAAGTGCGTTTTTTAAAAAAATAGTTCACGAACAGTCAAGTTCAAGATCCTAGTGCAATTTTACGCAGGGTAATTTCTAGTGACAACTTGAATAAACAAAATGAGTCAACGAGTGTAAATTATTTTCTACGATTTGAAGGAGAAAGTGAAGTATTTATTTTTTTCAAGCAAAAGAAAGAAATTGTCGTAAAAAGAAGAGGAGATTGACCACAATTCATGAGACTCGACACAAGCTGCCACCATCTTGGCCGCGGGTTCTACACATCTATTATAAAGTAAAGTTTTACTCTTCAACTCAAATTTACGATGTAATGAATTAAATGATGCACACACAAGAAATGACTCAATTAAGAAATTAATAATCACGAACAAAAATAAAATGATAATTCTCAACTTCTGAAGAGCAAATCCATTGAAATTCGCACACTTTATGAAATAAATTCCAATGCGATGGAGCGAAAGTAATTCATCAATCGTTCCTTAAAAGTTATAAATAAATTATTTCTATTTAAACATCTCTTCAGTAGCAATTAATTAGCCATTTATTCTGTACCTGTTAACCATAAGATGATTTTTACACATCTTGCTCCCCAGTTTCCTGACAATTAAAACTCTAGTTTGAACTCACGAGTTAACCTCACGACAAGTTCAGCAGTAAGCGGCGTCATCATCGTGACTCAATTATGAGTAAATACAAGAGACAGGCGGCGCTAATTCCGACAGCTTCTTAGGCCTAGGCTCGCAGCAGGATCCGAAAATATACACTTAAGCTACGCGTGGATATTGTATAAATATAGACATCATTTTGCTATATGCTATGTACAGCATTTTCTATCATTAAAAGTACGGCCAGAAAGCAAACTAGAAGAGGCACCAATCCTGTAGCCTGTTCAAACATTTTCTAAACTTGCCTTGTATTCAGTTCAATGCTCGATTTCACGGAATGTATTTACATTCATAAGTGTGGATACTTTAATGAGAATGATCTCTTACTTCTTGCTTAGTAAAGAGGTTTGAAAGCCTTGAGGATAAATATGCATGAGGTATGTACACGCAGCCTACGTATTTCTATGACGATCATGCATACCTCACGAAAAAAAAAGAAAAAATTAAAATTTTAGGTATAGCTCTTTCATGATCGTTTTATAATGCTGTGCATTAGATACCACAAATGAAATCCCGAATTTAGGCATCCGATCTCGCAACAGGATTTAGGCAACAGATCCAACATATGAAGTCCCGGATTCAGGCATCAGACATCACAAATTAAGTATCAAATTTAGGCATCAGACCCTACAACCGGATTTACGCAGCAAATCTAGCAAATAAAGTCCCAAATTCGGGCATCAGACTCTACAAATTAAGTCCAGAATTTAGGTATCAGGCCCAATAAAAAATTCGCGGATTTACGCATCGGACTGCACAACCAGATTTAACAAATAAAGTCCAGAACAAAGGAGGTTGCGTAGACACATCAAGATAGCATAGATACCAAGTTTTGCAGGCAGCGCCATGGAATAACAACTGGCAAGTCCGAGAAGAACAAGCAAGAACAACACCCAGGTAAGCTACAAACTTTCAATATTTCAAAAATGTCTACCTCGTTGAAACCCCCCAATACATTCTAAAAATCACAAAACTAAATGTATTATATACTAACATCTTAAAATTTTCCTAGTACAAGACTAGGATCTACAAATTCTTTATCTAAAAACACTAAAATACATTGCTGGACAAGCTAAATGCTTCAACATAATCGCAATAATATGTAAGTAAAAGAATTGTAGTGTCAAGTTCCAGGTCTCCATTAAAAAGAGGATAATTTCTTCGCTCCATGTCCATGTGTTAAGCCGACAGCATTTCGGTATTTTAGTATAAAGAATCGAATAGAAGATAGAATAGAATATGGCAACAGGAACGAGCAGTTTGACCCATTATTGGGTTGTTATCCAAGTCCTATGCCGTCTAAATTCAAGGTAGCAATCACGAACATGCACCTTAACCACGAAAATAATACCTCAAAAATAAGAGCAAGATTGTCATTTAAATGAAAATCCTGTAAAAAAGTTCAACTATAAAACTAAATAAATCCACGTAAAAAAATGCATGTAAAAGCACTATAAAAAAGAAAGGAAGAAAGGAAGAAAACACTCTTTAATAATAACAGAAACTACTGTACTATCATAGCTGCCGAAAAAACTACAATGAAACCTTAAAAAAATGTCTTTAGTATATACAAAACCCACTCGAAACTTCTCAATTTTTGAAAGCTTGCGATTTTTGTACATGAAAATATAAAAACTGGATAATTAGAAAGAAGTGAAGAGATGCTAAAAATTAAAAAAATTCTTTATGAAGACTGACAACCAGCAATACTTGTTTCAGGTGTGAGCAGGAAAAGGCATATATATCGGTACATCTGAGCTGGCAGACCTGTCCGGTATATCTGAACTGGCAGACCTGTCCGGTATATCTGAACTGGCAGACCTGTCCGGTATATCTGAACTGACAGACCTGTCCGGTATATCTGAACTGACTGGCCTTCAAGGCATAACTGAAAGGACGGGAATATCATGCATACCTGAACACGTAAACCTGCCAGAGTATACTACACTTCCGTCTCAAAATGAGTGTTCAATTTTAAAATATACGAGGATGCTTCAAAAAGTCATAAATGAAAAATGTCGAGCCGTACGATACAAAACAAAGATACTATTTAGATTTCTATTAAATAATTTAAATAGTCGAGTAAAAGAAGCTTAAATTTCAGGGACCAATTTAAGCAAAATACTGGGCATTTGAATCGACGGTGCTCGTCCGTTTAAAGCCTCCTAACTCTCGTACGTTACCCACACATGTGCTCTGTGTACATCTCAATTGCTTTCTCAATTAACCCGTGTCACTACAAACGTACTTGTTGAATGTTTTCAGCAGGTTAACATTTTTTGATACCACAGCCGTTAATTAAATTTTTGAACAGAAGAACAGAACGCTTCGGGACAAACGAAAAACTAAAATAATGAACTCCAGCACGAAAGACACGTGTGTATGAAATCAATTGCTATGCATACAAACCAGTCATTCTCTATGCTCTTTTTATAAGAAAACGAAGGAATTTTAATTTTCTCTTTCGAAAAGAAAACAAGAAGAAAGAGAAATGTTAACCCGGAGACAACACTATATCCCATCCCCTTGCCTTGTGCAACACGTATATTTTTCATTATAATCTTGGTCTGGTGTAACACAAGCGAAAGCACAGCAGCAAACAGGAGTCTCAGCAAACATCGCTCAGGAGTCTCTATTGACAAATCATCAAATCCATTCAGGAAAAAGCAAGGAAATCTTCTTACACTCGCATGAGTTTAGTTAGCCATGGATATGGAACTACTTCTTCTGCGTTCGTCTTATAATTTTATTTGCCCATTTTCAACGTTTCCTACTGGATACGATTCACGAGGAAAAGATGTTTTCTCCGTTTAAAAAATTCGGCTATAATTCCAGGTTAAATGCCATGAGCTCAGCCGTAAGTCCCACTATAATTTCACCTTAAAAAGGCCATAAGTCAGGCTAAAACTTCACTTTAAAGCCCATCGTGTAAGCAAGCGAGCTACATGCTTATTGAAAAGCCAAGGTTTACTTTGAAATCATGACTTTCAATTGCGCAGAAAGATTACAAATGCTATTTTCGACGACAAAGCCAAGCACAACATGGACTATACTTTCATATAACGTACACGTACAGGAAACCTCACAAATGCCGAAACTATTTTTTGCCAGCAGCTTTATACGAAGTAGTGAGCGAATGTAAGACGTTTAATAAGTAACTTATTTGAAGCATCCTCGTACGCAAAACTTCACATATTGCAACAAAATGGTAATAATACATTCATCATATTATAGAGCTGACACGATCAGTAAATATATGTCAGTGAACGTATGAAATACGCTGCATGGAAAGTGTGAATTAAATTCTGTAAGTGAAATGATACAGAGATCTTAAAACAATTCTGCCGAGATTCTAACAGTGAATTCCGATGAGATTCTACCAGTAAATTGTGCCAAAATTTTAACCGTTAATTTTACTCAGATTTCAACAGTAAATTATGCTGAAATTATAATCATTATTTCTACCAAAATTCTTAAGCTTGAATCCTACAGTAAGTTTAAAACCTAAAGTTTGCGGAGATTCTTAATTCTCTTAGGAGTGAGATTCTGAAGTTAAACTTTGGGTGAGATCCTGAAGTTGCCTTCTACTGAGATCCTCAAGTTGCCTTCTCTTGAGATGCTCAAGGTGCCTTCTCTTGAAATCCTCCAGTTGCCTTCTCTTGAAATCCTTCAGTTACCTTCTCTTGAAATCCTTCAGTTACCTTCTCTTGAAATCCTCAAGTTGCCTTCTCCTGAGATCCTCCAGTTGCCTTCTCTTGAGATCCTCCAGTTGCCTTCTCTTGAGATC
>VCRD01006151.1:0-17018 GCA_006783055.1 Trinorchestia longiramus
AAGTAGGAACAAAAAGAAAATTGCAAACAACTAGTGGAAATTGACGAATAATTAACAAAAAAAATGAGATGCCCAATTCCTACACGGTTTCCTATGACCTATGGATAAAAAAGCAGATGGAATTTGCAGCATTGGAGTCATTTTTTCTTGTTTCGAATCGCTAGTTGAGTGTTATACTGAGTTTCATAGAATTCCGAAACATTAACCAAAAATGTAAAAATTCCGTTAGGGAATACCCTTTGCATTTTTGTCAAAAAAATCAGAAATCTAAAATCAATAATTACAGGTCACAGTTCTGCAGCATAGCATGTATTGAGAAGGAATAAAACGATAAACGCAAACAAATAGTGCAAATTAACGACTTGTAACCAAAAAAAATGAGATTCAGGAACATTGACCAAAATAGGTAAAAAATTTCGTAAGGGAATACCTTGTGCATTTGTTCAGAAAAATCAGAAATCTGAAATAAATAATTGCAGATCATAGTTCAGCAGCATAGCATGTTTCAAGTAGGAACAAAAAGAAAATTGCAAACTAGTGGAAATTGACGACTATTTAACAAAAAATTAGATGCCCAATTCCTACACGGGTTCCTATGACCTATGGATGACAAACCACATGGAATTTGCAGCATTGGAGTCATTTTTTATTGTTTCCCATCGCTAAATGAGCGTTATACTGCGTTCCATAGAATTCCGAAACATCAACCAAAAAAGGTACACATTGCTTGAAGGAATACCCTCTATATTTCTGTCAAAAAATTCAGAAATCTAAAATCAACAATTACAGGTCACAGTTCAGCAGCATAGCTTGTATTGAGAAGGAATAAAACGATACACGCAAACAAATAGTGCAAAATAACGAATAGTAACAAAAAAATAAGATTCAGCAACATTGACAAAAATAGGCAAAAAATTTCGTAAAGGAATACCTTGTGCATTTGTTCAGGAAATTTAGAAATCTGAAATAAATAATTTCAGATCATAGTTCAGCAGCATAGCATGTTTCAAGTAGGAACAAAAAGAAAATTGCAAACAACTAGTAGAAATTGACAACTAATTAACAAAAAATTAGATGCCCAATTCCTACATGGGTTCCTATGACCTATGGATGACAAACCACATGGAATTTGCAGCATTGGAGTCATTTTTTCTTGTTTCCCATCGCTAATTGAGTGTTATACAAAGTTTCATTGAATTCTAAGACATTGACCAAAATAGATAAAAAATTTCGTGAGGGAATACCCTGTGCATTTGTTCAGGAAATTCAGAAATCTGAAATCAATAATTGCAGATAATAGTAGAATAGAATAGAATAGAATGAGGCTATAGGAACGAACCTTCTGGCCCATTCTTGGGTTAGATAATTACTTCGATAATTATTCGGTTGTTTACCCAAGTCCCATGCCGTATTTCTAGCCGCGTCAACCATGTCGGCAGCGGGATTCGAACCCGGGTCTTTCCGCGTGCAAGCAGACTCGCTCACCAGTCGACCAAGCTGGTGATATGCAGCATGCAGAATTGCATGTTTTAAGCAGGAATAAAACAGAAAATGCAAGCAACTAGTGCAAATTAACGAATAATTAACAAAAAATGAGATGCACAATATCTACACAAGTTCCTTTGACATATATAAATAGAAATCTACGTAAAATTTGCCGCATTGTAGGCATTTTTTCTTGTTTCCCATCGCTAATTGAGTGTTCTACAACGTTTCATAGAATTCTAAGCCGTGGGTCAAAAAAAGTAAAAAATTTCGTTAGGGAATACCCTATGCATTTGTTCTGGAAATTCAGAAATCTGAAATCAATGATAATATTGTAGATTATAGTTGAGCAGCATAGCGTGTTATGTAGAAATGAAACGAAAAATTCAAACAACTAGTGCACATTACCAATTATTTCAGGTCAGTGTTCAGCGTTTGCAGTTTTAGTTTTAGTTTCACTCAGTACATGCTATGCTGCTGAACTATTATACGACTTGTAACTATTGATTTCAGATTTTTTTTATAAAAATGCAGAGGGTACTTCTTTTTGAAAGTGCATCATTAAACACGTTAGATCAAAACTTTCTATGTAAAACAGTTTAGGATGCCATATTTTCTAGTCCAAATGACTTTACTTTTTACCAACAAAAGTTTGGTTTCACAGCAATGATTTACAAACATTTGTGTAAAAACTGATGTGACTTTTGTGCTATAGGCATGGCTATTTACATATAAACGAAGTTTCGTGAAGTTTCGCGCGGTTTCGAATTTACGTAACAAATTTTAGAGTATAGTGTTACGTTTGTTTGAATAATTACAGAAAGTGTTTACATTCTTTTGCACAAAAAATGGTATACAGTGAATCATGAAACACATTAGATCTGAGATTTCCATATATTACAATTTGAAACGCAACATTTTTATGTTTACGTGACTCTGCTTTTTACCAACAAAAGTTTTGGATTTGCTGACAAAAAATGAAAGACAGTTGTGCAAAAACTTGTGGGTTTGTGTGATTTACTCACAAATATTTGCGTATAGACGTGCAATTAAAGTTTTAGTGAAAAATCTCATCAGCGTATAACCATATGTCTTTCCTGAAAATGATAAAAAATATGTAATATTTATTTGCTGAAAAACTGATTAGGGATGCATTTGGAACTTTGCAAAGAGTTGATATGAATACCACTCTCGGAAAAAAGTGGCAGTTGGTATGAATACCGGCACCCATGGAACTTGGCAGTTGGCGGTTAATATCACCCAAGTAACCACAAGCAACTCATAGACACGCTAGACATAAAAGGAAAACAATATCAGTTGCTTAAATCAGTTAAAGAAGAAAAAACATGATGAATAAATTTATAAAGCTTGGCCAGCGAATGCCGGTTTAAAAAAATTCTACTGCATAAATGAAGAAACAAAGACCAACACGAAACCCAAAGCATTTTTTATTAGAGACAACACTATCACAAGGTTGAAACCATGCGATGGTTATTAGAATGCAAGGTACTCTGGCCATCCGTCTCTATCCTCCTCCTCCCCATACGAGTGACTGGAGCTGTCCGATGACTGGATGACTTATAATTCATACAAGAAAACATAGTTATAGTCCTGTGCGGGTATGAAAAATTTGCCGTCAGATGATCTCCTTCGATAGTTGAAACCTCAATCCACAAAATCTAAACTTCTCCCTTTCTCATGCTAGAATGATACCCATTTAATACAGTAATGTATTAAAGTCATAAAGCCAGATACTCGTGTTGCCTGTTTATTGGTCTCTCCATCACTGTCAGCTTACTCGTAAACAGTTAGTTGAGTCATAGGAAGCTTCCATTGTAGTTGTGCTGCACGTAGAAAAGCCTTCTATCCTTTTATGGGCAGCGGAGGGTTCGTCCTTTAATATAAACTTTCTAATGGTTAAAACATTATATGAATTAACTCATTTTATCAATCGTGGCATTTATTTGAGTAACAGTTTTTATCAAAAGGAAACAAACACAGCGCTTCCACACTGCTCACTACTACGCGTGTCTGTTAGTCATCTAACACAAACTCTACATGAACCACAGGCAAGACAATCTCCTCGGAATATAGGGTAATTTTCTATTTCAGAGACACAGCCATGCCTCATTGGAACAGGTAGCAATGATTGCAGATGAAACTCGCTCCACTCTTTAATGAACACTGACTAACCAGCTATTTAGGCTGCGAAGGTTCCGGTCTCTTTTTATGTTGAAGCAGTCCACATAAAGGTGGTATTGCTGAAACCCGTTTTGTTATTTCAAAGTCGTAGTTCGTCATTTGCAATTTTATTGATTGGTGTAAAAATTCTAAAAGATCTTCATGGTGGTAAGTTCAACAAAAATCGTACGTGTATCCGACATACCATTGACCAACATATCGTGAGTGTTCTATGTGTGTCCATCGTATCATAGTATTAGTTTGACTGCATTTGTTTGTAGGCATGCATAATAACTTCTTTAGCAGTTTACTTGAAGCTTTGATGTTAGCACCCGTGTGATCCATTTCTGAGAAGTCTGGAGAAACTTCACAAGCATTTTTATTTTCATCAAAAAACTATCGAAGCAAAGCTACGTAATTCTCATGAAGGTAGTTTGTTAGTCCATAACTGATGATCTTGAGACGTTGCTTGCAGTCTCAGAAGGCTATTGCTTCTATATGCATATAGCATAGCATAAATAGATGCTAATGTTTCTGATTTTTTCAAAATGTCTCAGAATATCGTAAAACTTGAGAAGTAAAACTTTTTCCAATTTTCAATTGTTTCTGAGTTCAACAAAAAATCAAAAAGAAGCAAATGTTACTGCAGGAAAGACTGACAACTCATCAATTGACATAGCGGTGTATTTCCTTATTATGCCTGAGTTATTTCCGGTGAAGAAAAATCATTTTAACGAGGAATATTTTCCAATAGTATTAGCATGTATATATTTCGCATATAGATTTCGTGACACAAGCGGTCACAAAGCGCACCAGAGAAAATAAAACTCTACTAATACATAACAGACTTTGCTCAAAAAACCTTCAATTCCGAAAACCCAGAATTACCAACTTCTCACTGTGCTTGTAATTGTCCCTGGTGTTTTAAATGCTTCATTAAGTCCGCCTTGTTTCTCATTACAGTAATTGAAATGGAAAATTGAAACAGTGTTTGTGTTCAAGATCTTACGGGATTTCCGTACAAAACAAGTGTTTGCCCCTCCATCATGTCAAAGGAACAAGTATCTCATCAGATACTGTTTTTTAAGAAGATAATAAATACGTGAAAATTTTCCCCATGCTTCATTTTATTATTCGTTGCAATTTTACGGAAATAAGACAATCTCGTACAATCATTGTGACACGCGCGTTAATACAATTGTTTTTGTTATCAATTTAACTGAATAGTTCGATACCTGTACTGTTTGAACAGTCACCATAGGACCACAGCATAAACTGTTGGATCTCTAAAATGTATACTTAGTGGATGATTTGACTCAATTACGCCGGTCGAATATGCCTAGCAAGTAATCATTTTAATGATCGAAAACGTACCCTTATATCATATCAACATTTCTAATATGCAAAAAAACATCGCTTTAAGCTATACAAACACATTCAATGTGCATGAGACTAATCTGCAAGGCTCCAATAAATATTCCAATTCAATCCTCTGTAAACACGCACACCAACTGACAATTATGCAGTGAAGGACATCCATCAGCATGAATCTTATATCAATAATATTCCTAAATATTAGTTGGATAATAATGCACTTCTATATTTAGGTGAACTTAACTGGGTGTTGCAAATTGAAATCTCATGTTTGTGTTTTCATCATGACGTACGATTTCTTTCTTAGAGGATTGCTTTTGGGGCTGGAAATTCAGGAGTCATTTTAACACGTAGAGGCTGAGGATAATTGAAATTTTCTGCTATGAAAAGTATCAATAGGTAAATTGAAACTTTCTTGTGTATATTGTTTAAATGATAGTTATCTGAAATACATTGAAAAATTCTATCTTGATTGCTTATATTGAAGACTGCAGAAAAGACACTAACGTTTAAAAAAACTGATTTAGGTCAAATGGTGCATCAAACAGAATATCAAAATGAAAACGAAATAGAACGAAAATAAAGTCACACAATGTCGTACGAACTGCAAACATATTTGGAATTCACTTCTCGTTGATCAGCAAAATTAACGGCAGTTGTTCAGCTAATGCAGGGTGTGTCAACATAACTTTCTTTTTTCAAAGGAGTTTAAAAAAAGAATTATGTGGCTGCACCCTGTATCTTCGTGATCAGTGCTGCTTCGCCGTGCCCGCCAGAGACCGTGCATTGCAAATAATTATAATTTTAAGCTTTCAATTGGGCTACAATGTTTCAAAACTTCTACAATTTTATGGTAGGTGAATGAAGTTGGGATGAAAATGAAGCGTAATTTTCTCGGCGTACTTATCAATATTATAGGACTTTACAGTTAGCTTACTTTCTGAAGTATACTCGTAATGTGTTTGTTCACAAGTACATATACATAAATGCCGGAGGGTAGCGAGATTAACCCGCCCTCTATAAACATAATTACTACAGTATAACGTGTTTGAAAGCTCCCATATAAACATAATACCTGAAGCATAGCCTATTTACACACTCTCGTATAAGCACAATAGCTGCAGTGTGTGTATAAAATGCATAAAGGAATACAATTTGCAGACTACCACCTGTGCACATGTAGCTCTTCAGTTGCTGTCAGCAGAGTTTCCACGAAAAAGCTTAGCGTTGCACAGAAATCTTTGAAAATGTCGCATCAATTGGAAAACTTTGTAAAATCTCATTGGCATTCCCAAGAGGGCAGTTGGGACACAAAGTTAAGCAGCCTCGGGATATCTGTTCATGCCCGCCTGGTTGGCCTAGGACTTAAGTTGAGGACTCAGGGTGAAGAAGCAGACTTAGGACTTTTTTAAGTTTAGAACTAAGGCCTAAGAAGGAGATTTAGGATTTTTTTAAGTTTAGAACTAAGGCTTAAGAAGTAGACTTAGGACTTTTTAAGTTTAGAACTAAGGCTTAAGAAGGACATTTAGGATTTGTTTAAGTTTAGAACTAAGGCTTAAGAAGTAGACTTAGGACTTATTTCAGTTTAGAACTAAGGCTTAAGAAGTAGACTTAGGACTTATTTAAGTTTAGAACTAAGGCTTAAGAAGTAGAATTAGGACTTTTTTAAGTTTAGAACTAAGGCTTAAGAAGTAGAATTAGGACTTTTTTAAGTTTAGAACTAAGGCTTAAGAAGTAGACTTAGGACTTATTTAAGTTTAGAACTAAGGCTTAAGAAGTAGAATTAGGACTTTTTAAGTTGAGAACTAAGGCTTAAGAAGTAGACTTAGGACTTATTTAAGTTTAGAACTAAGGCTTAAAAAGTAGACTTAGGACTTATTTAAGTTTAGAACTAAGGCTTAAGAAGTAGACTTAGGACTTATTTAAGTTTAGAACTAAGGCTTAAGAAGTAGAATTAGGACTTATTTAAGTTCAGAACTAAGGCTTAAGAAGTAGACTTAGGACTTTTTTAAGTTTAGAACTAAGGCTTAAGAAGTAGACTTAGGACTTATTTAAGTTTAGAACTAAGGCTTAAGAAGTAGACTTAGGACTTATTTAAGTTTAGAACTAAGGCTTAAGAAATAGACTTAGGACTTTTTTAAGTTGAGAACTAAGGCTTAAGAAGTAGACTTAGGACTTATTTAAGTTTAGAACTAAGGCTTAAGAAGTAGACTTAGGACTTATTTAAGTTTAGAACTAAGGCTTAAGAAATAGACTTAGGACTTATTTAAGTTTAGAACTAAGGCTTAAGAAGTAGACTTAGGACTTATTTAAGTTTAGAACTAAGGCTTAAGATGTAGACTTAGGACTTATTTAAGTTTAGAACTAAGGCTTAAGAAGTAGACTTAGGACTTATTTAAGTTTAGAACTAAGGCTTAAGATGTAGACTTAGGATTTGTTTAAGTTTAGAACTAAGGCTTAAGAAGTAGACTTAGGACTTATTTAAGTTTAGGACTAAGGCTTAAGAAGTAGACTTAGGATTTGTTTAAGTTTAGAACTAAGGCTTAAGAAGTAGACTTAGGACTTATTTAAGTTTAGGACTAAGGCTTAAGAAGTAGACTTAGGATTTGTTTAAGTTTAGAACTAAGGCTTAAGAAGTAGAATTAGGACTTATTTAAGTTTAGGATTAAGGCTTAAGAAGTAGACTTAGGATTTGTTTAAGTTTAGAACTAAGGCTTAAGAACCAGGCTTAACACTTAAGTTTAGAACTGAGGATCAGGATGCGTCTATAATTACCCACGAGATGCACAAGCTAACCTCATTCGATGTAACTGTAAATGTTTACGTAAATGTTTACAGATTCTTAAAAATTATCATAGTGTACTTCATACCGGCTGAAATTATCGTTGGTTTTTCTTCTAGTTGGCCAAGGTTTGAAGAAAACTCACTGACTCGAACTTCCCATTAGAGCCATTCCAAGACACTCGTCTAGCTCAGACTACAACTAGCATCTATTGATGTCCAATTCTAAGTGTTCAACTAAGTTTTGAAATGCTTATTCAGTGTCTACGATTTTACAAATATCTGAAAAAAAGGATAACTTTCCTGCAACGCTTCCTATGTCTGTCCTTAACAAGGCACTGAATTCTAGGGATGGATGTTGTAATTTGTGTACTCTTATGAACAGGATGAATTTAGCCAAAGAAACTAAAAAGAGTGATCATATGTCTACCAGTGCGCAAGGTAGAGCAGCAGAATCTGGCGGTGCAGTCTTCCTCAATTTAAAAGTGTTATACACTGGAATTATCTTTCGAGTATGAGCAGCCGTTGCACGTAAATAGCTTAGTATGAGAAAAAGGCATCTACATTTTCTCGCTCACTTATTTCTCAGTACGATTGATGCTCAAGGCTTACTTAATTATATTAAAACTCAACTAATTGTTCAGTAGGCAGGAGGCAATCGAACTCTGTAGTTATGCAAGTCATTTTCTATCAGTACGGTAATATCTGTTAATGTTCATTGGGTCACGAAGAGGAGAAATTATAGCATTTAGACACGCAGATATTCAGACATGTTTGAAATCAGTGAATATGGAAGGTCAATACTCACCTTAATGATGATGGAACACATAAAATCAAGTCTATTTCAATAATCCCTGCCCACCAATTTCCACTCATCCTTCTTTTCAAAATGCCATGTGTACAGTCCCAGGACATTCAGACAAGCCTACAATCAATAAACTTGTAAGGTCAATACCCTCCTCAATGATGATGGAACACATAGAACCAAGTTCCATTCATAGATCCCTCGGTCTCAGCGAATTTTGTTGGCTGAAACTCGGCAGCCCCGCTCACTTGAACTGGCCATCGACTTCCAATATTTCAGTCTCTGCAACTGATCGCGCCTCAGAGAGAGAAGGCTTTGGCGCCTGAATCTTGCAATTCAAAGACAGACTGCTCAGCTTTTTCATGATTTGCTGAAGTTCGATACCAACGACTAGGCGTATTTGACATCTGGGAATTTGTGAGCAGGCGTCAGTTTTGTTCTGAGGCTTCTAGAGAAAAGCGTTTGGATCCAACGACTTCGAAGTCAAGCTATCACCTGATACAAATGTCGTGCCTTCCTAGTCGAGGCTTTTAGTTGTCACAGCAGGTTGTCAAATATATGTTAGATGGATTAAAAAATTAATTTAGGGCATAATAGCGTATGTAGTTCAAACAAATTTTATAAATCTGAAAACGAAAGAAAAACCCCTTCAAACGACTAGAGTTACTCCCTTACCATTTGCTGCGTTCAAAAAAAATTCGACACAAATCAATGCGTCAATGAAGGTATAATAGACAAAATTTTGCTTAGTTTAGAACTGAGGACATTAAATTATGCACCAATACAAATGGAAAAGCAGACTAATTAGAATTTTGTACAAAAAATGTGAAGCAAATCAATTTCGTTCCCAGACTTTCAAAATAAACATTGCCTTTTTGCCATGAATATTTGCAGTATGGAGTCTTCATTGAAAATGGAGAGCTTATTTGAAAGAAAGCCAAGTATATTGCTGCAGAAAACCGCAATAAACTATTGACCTTGTTACACAGTAAGCATGAGACAAATGTATTAATATATCGTCTGAGTAAAACTATCGTCTGCCTCGAATGTCAGAAGCTCTATTTAAAAGTAAAGAGAGTGACCATGCGTACAGGTTTGCAGCAAAATGACCTAACACATTTATAGGTCTAATCACAAAAAACAGTCACAAATGTATTTAAATCGGTAAAAAAATGAGATCCCTTAAAAATAAAGAAACAAAATAATGTAAAGAGCAAAAATATATCCAATAATATCCAATTCATGTTGGTACCGATGTACATAATGAAACAAAATAAGTTTTTATGTTAATTTCAAAAATAATTTTTCAACTTTTTGATTTCATTTTTACAAATGTGCGTAATCATTCTGCCACTGTATTTAAATATCATGGTCTGGTTGGGAGGCTGGCGCACCAAGCTGTGTTTTATATTTGCCATTTTGAATCATTCTTACAACCGAGTTTACTGATGCTTAATTTGACTGAATTTTTGGATAATTATATTCGTCGTCGTTCAGATGCCCTCTTGTGTTTGAAAAAAAGTCAAACAAATTACCAAGCTTATAACAATACACGAGGTTAAATATGATATACTCATTTTGAAGGCCTACAATCTACAAAGAAATCTGTTTGACTAAATTTAAGCAATTCAACTGTCAGATGTTTTATAAAACTTTCAAAAAATTTACTTATGCTTTGAACACTGCAATATTACATTGGTACTCTGCATTTCAATTTCTGTGAGGCGCATAACACTAAAAATAAAGCTCCGAAAGAGCCTCAAAACCATGTCTTGTCTACAGACTCTACTGCTCTCCGAAGATTTTCTGTGTGTTATCCTGCTGAGTAACCACAGCCTCCAGCACAGCATGGAGACTATCAGCACTGCTCTGTCTCGCACGCACACCTCATAATGACCTGCAAAAGGAAGTAAGGAGAAGGTTTCCAGAGAGCTTTGGAAGAAGCGAAGGTTGCTCACACCTTGTAGTGCAACCACGAGCGATCAATGAAGGTGCTACAGAACTGGTGCAACAGAACTGGTGCTACAGAACTGGTGCTACAGAACTCGTGCTACAGAACTGGTGCAACAGAACTGGTGCTACAGAACTGGTGCTACAGAACTCGTGCTACAGAACTCGTGCTACAGAACTCGTGCTACAGAACTCGTGCTACAGAACTCGTGCTACAGAACTCGTGCTACAGAACTGGTGCTACAGAACTGGTGCTACAGAACTGGTGCTGTGGTAATGGAAGCCTGTAACAGGAGACTGGGACTGCATGGGACAAATAAAGTCTCCGTGGGACTGGGACTGTATGGGACAAATAAGGGTGTTGATTCCCAGCGTTGATCTCACTTCTGATAGATACTCAAATATTCGAAGCAATTTCCGTAGATTTATTTCATAGATAAATTTTTTGTGGCATTCAACTGATAAGTGAACAACACATCCGTTACTTAATACATAATAGTTACTTAAATGATCGGTGTAATTTCCGTAGATTTAAACCCTCCTGTAATATTCTCACGAACCTTGATGTAATGTTTCATGTAAATAAACTACAATGCAGTACATTTATTACGAAGCTAGTCATTCGTTAGAAGCATTAGCACTACAACTGTCATATACATACAGATTTACATATTTGTAAAGTGTATTTATCTGTACATATGCAGATATGTGCATGTAAATATATGTAGGTCGTACGTAAAAACACGTCAGAAGCAATCAAGTTGAGAAATCTTTTCCACTGGGATGATATTCCCCTCTCATGAAAAAGTTATCCTCATGATCAAGAGTTAAATTGCTGGACATATTTTATACATTTGTGCAACATTAATAAGTCACCCGGCGCTGCCAAGAGACTCGGTTTTGTCCTTAAGAAAAAGGACTGGCAACTGATATACATTCATCCACGTCATTCTTAACAAAGTTGCAAACACCCGTATTCTACCTACGACGTGTGTGCAATTAAGCGCTTGTTCGCTCGTTCTTGCGAGCAGTCCTGGCACAGTGTACTGTGGCCCTGCTGTCTCATGTTGACTGCAATTGAGTTCAGTGTCTCTAATTATTGTGTTTGTTCGATCATGGTAACGAGTTGTGTGTGTGTGTGTACTGACTGCGCTCGACCGTAGCAGACGTGGTCCTTGGCTGGGATACGCTTTGATCAAAGCAGTTTTTCTCCGCAAGGGAGTAATTAAGACACGTGATATATGGGATCTTGTTCAACAGGCCGCACAAGTGTCGCTGTCAAAGGAGTAATATTTATTACATTCGGAGACTCCTCTCGTAAATTGTATAATTATTCTGTCAGTGGCAAAATGGTGTTATATTAATCGTTAAAACAAGAAGGTAAATATGGAATTTCAATAAAGAAGAGTTTCACAAAAGCTGAACTGTTTAATTCATGTTGATTCATAACATGTCGTTTTGATTCATAACATGTTTTCATTCATATGTCCATTCATTCCTAACATTTTAATTCATAACATGTCGTTTTAGTTCATAATATATCGTTTTGATTCATAACATGTTTTTTTCAAGTCATTACCTGGTTTAATTCATTACACATCGTAATCATTCACAACATGTATTCAAAAGTATTCATTTTGTTGATTCAAGAGATGTATTAATCCTTGAGCCTCATCGTAGTGATGCAGAGTGAGTTACCACAAATGCTCGCCCTGGTCTGGAAAAAATGTCTCTTCTACACAAAATGGAATAGAATAAAGCAACAGAAACGAGCTGTTTGGCCCATTCTTAGGTTGATGCCCAAGTACCCTGCCGCATAGTGGTATGGCTACGTACCAGCTATCAATAAGGTAGGTATCATGTGGCACGTAATGGTGAGTCAGGTATTAATAAGGCAGGTATCATAAGTATTAATGTGTCAGGTATTAATATGACATATATTGCAAGTATTAATATGACAGGTAAGAGTATGGCAGGTATTAATACGACAGGTACATATATGGTGTGTTAATATGGAAGATATTAATATGTCGAGTAGTGATTTAGCAAAGTATTAATAAGACACGTATTATTATGGCAAGCACAAATATGACCCGTTTTAATAATAGGCAGAAAAATGTCCGGGTGTAAAATTGTATTATTCAGTTTCATATCAAAGATAAAACGCTTGATTACAACATGCAGCGAGCCAAAAAATATCAGTAGGACTTTGATCATTGAGTGAGATATAAAGGTTCAATTTTTGTGAGGCACAGTTCTTATTTTAATTTGCCGACAGACTTCACTGTAAATAATAAAAAGAACTGACATTTAATCATTAGTTATTTACTAGGTGTTGATCTCTTGTTAATATTGCACTACCTGGCACCTAAAAATTATTTTGTATGGGATCAAAAATAGTTTAGGTCCTGTGAATAATGTACGCTAATTTTCTTCATAGAAATCTTTGTAATCATTCATTCAGTTTGTTATTCTGTTTCTCTAAGTGTATATGTATGGTGTACACAATGGTGGAAATAGACACTTCCACTACAACAGAAGCATGACGTCAAACATTTTAATGTTAAGCGGAGCAGAATGCAGCGAAATGACTCAGTAATCAATAACTAAATATTAAAAATTTAAAAAGCACTGTTGACATGACAATTACAATAACTGATGTAACAGGTGTCAGAGTAACGCCCGTCTATATTATATTTTATTCAGCATACTTAGATCTAAAATATTGCTCTCATACCCATAAAATGTTAGAGGGTCGATCATCCTCATCATCTTAATGAAACTACACACATCCAACACCGAACCTCGTTAACCAGTGCACAATGCACTCACCTACGCCTTATAATCCGCTGTGAGAGAGCTGGGTGTATTAAGTTCAGTGTCGTCTCTATGGTCTAGCCTTGAGGTTGCAAGGAATGAGCAGTGCAGAGCTTGCAATAACACTGACAAAGTCTGTGCCCTACACCTGCCGATGTCTCAGTCCAAATTCAGTGTTCGTGACGTCGCAAGTAAGAGAATTGAACTCCAGACTGGCTGCACAAGCTCAGTGCATTGGCCACTAATATCATAAATGGCCTAAGTGATCCCGTCCTCACTAATTGCTACATTGGAAGTGCATCAGGAGACCCAGGCCGAGCAAACTGAGAACGACTGGAAATTTGAAAATTGTATCTGCAGAAGGGTAATATCAAAGTAACGGATTTTGAAGTTTGTGATAAATTTCGGTATCTTCTAAGGTCTCCGTGCGTGTAAGTAATTACAGGAGGGATATTCAATTCTCAGACCTCACTACAGGGAGGCATCTGACTCTACTGGCCGTAGTCACCACAGACTAAAGCAAATCTTTTTGTACCCTAACGTCAGTCCACAAGAAGTCTGGCAGTTTAAACACACGGCTTTCAACTATTGAAACGAACAGTTATTCCGATAGAGTATACAAAACATATACTATATCGGTCTTTGAATCATAATGCGAGTACCCTAAAACGAATCCCGCTAAAAAAAACTCCAACTGTGCAGTCCCCACTTATAGAATAAGTAAAGTGCTTTTTTTATCTGCATGCATATTCTCCGCAAATGATTATCACAGATGTTATCTAGACAAAAATTAATAAAAATACATCAGCTAATAAGTCATAGCTGTTTATTTCTTGATCAGCGCTTAAGATTCAGCAAAACCATCTAAGACTAAAAACTCATACAAGCTACACGGGACCTCAAAGGGACCTGCCATGTGAACTGCTGAGTGTTGCAGTGGCATGAGCGTCTAACACGGCATCTGAGATGAAGATCACGTGTGACGACGCTGATATTTCAAGAGCTCGCTGCAATTCATCATATTTTGCTCGACGATGTGAGCCAAGCACGCGATGACAAATGACAACGGTTTATCCAAAAGCCTCCCTGCATCTTGAGTTAAGAAATTATGGAAGCTCACTTTGTTTCTTCAGTTAGGAAATTATGGAAGCTCACTTTGTTTCTTCAGTTAGGAAATTATGGAAGCTCACTTTGGTTCTTGTGTTAGGAAATTATGGACGCTCACTTTGTTTCTTCAGTTAGGAAATTATGGAAGCTCACTTTGTTTCTTCAGTTAGGAAATTATGGAAGCTCACTTTGTTTCTTCAGTTAGGAAATTATGGAAGCTCACTTTGTTTCTTCAGTTAGGAAATTATGGAAGCTCACTTTGTTTGTTGAGTGAGGAAGTTATGCCAGCTTACTTTGTTTCTCAAGTTAGAAAATTAAGAAAGCTTATTTTACTTCATGAGTTATAAAACTATGAGAGCTAACTCTTCTTTTTAAGTTACGAAATTATAGAAGGTTACTTTGCTTCCTGGGTTAGGGAATTACGGAAACTTCCTTTCTTTTCTGAGTTAGGAAATAATGGAAGTGCATTTTACTTTTTGATTTAGGAAATTTGAGAAGGCGTTCTCAGAGAGCTGAAATGAAAATTCCTGTTCCCTTTGTCGACATGCGCGCGTTCATACAACATTCAGAGTTGTAGTCTTCATAGATTTAGTACTTTTTTTCGTAGACAGGGTAACCGGACTAAGGCATGCAGATATAAATAAACAACTTTGACTCGAAGCATATATTTACTGCATTGTTTTTTTTATATAAATGGAAGCAACGATCCATGACGTTGTAATACTCAAACTTTCAACTTATCTGGAATTGGAGTGAGAGTTCTTTAGCAGTAAGCCTAGAGTGGCATTATTCAATGAACTATGACAAATTACTTAACGATTTTCATAAACTTTTGAACGTTAAGCAAAACTTGAATAAAAAAATTAAATTCAGTTTCTGTACTACTTTTGATTAAGTAAATTATGTAATATTGTTTGCAAAACGCTGCACCATCGACTAACAGAATTTTCCTCGTGTATAACTTTCAGAAAAAATGGCAGTAAAATTCCTATTGCTCTAAAAAATGCTGTAATCCATTCGTATTTAGAAACAGAGTACCTGCTGCAAGTCTTACATGCACTGTACTCCAGTTGGCTGATGACTGTGCTCCAGTTGGCCGGTGACTGTGCTCCAGTTGGTCGGTGACTGTGCTCCAGTTGGTCGGTGACTGTGCTCCAGTTGGTCGGTGACTGTGCTCCAGTTGGTCGGTGACTGTGCTCCAGTTGGTCGGTGACTGTGCTCCAGTTGGTCGGTGACTGTGCTCCAGTTGGTCGGTGACTGCTCCAGTTGATCGGTGGCTTTCCAATTAAGGGGTTGCGCCCAGTTATAAGGTTGTGTCCCAGTTGGAGGGCTGTGTTTCAGCTGGAATTGGTCCTCCAGTTGGAGGCTGTACTTCACCTGAGTACAGTCATGTACATCATCCAACATTTACTCACTCTAAATTCACGCTCTCACCTAAACTCATCGTCATGTCACACTCTACAAAATGAACAACGCGCGCTAACTGCTTGGTTATTATCAAATTTTTCAGTAGGGAAAATTTTCAACGTTCCAATAAACCACACATCCCCAATCATGTATCGTTAAACTCATTAAATCAAGTTCTATACTGTTTTTTCTTATCGAAAAGCCATGACTCACGGGAACTCGTAAAATAACGCCTACAAACATCACACACTCGGGTGACTCGTTACAGAATTCGTTGGTTCCAATGAAGCATCGTAATTTGGACCAATGAACGCAGTGTAACAAGATCGTCCATTGCTCGGGATGCTTTACGAGGGGCAGCTTTGAATAACGAGTGGCAACCTCGAGTGACGAGTGGCAGTTGCCACTCATGGGTGCACTTAAGTTTTAGTTCGTGAAGTTGCATTGTCGGTCCTACATCTCAATCTCTGAGCCCACTCTTAAACAGAGCGATTAAGTCGTTCGTGCGAGACATTCAGTTTTATATCCAAGATTTATCCTCGCGTTGAGCTCCTGCGATTTCTGGACCCCACGCCTGTTTTGGGGGGTCAGGGGGTCGCAGACCCCCACTAGCTATCACTATTTTGTTTAGCAGGAATATTAGGTTTTAGTCAAAACAGACTTAATGTCTGTGTTTTGCATATATGAGATAAACTCATTTAGCAAATTTATTGATATTATTTCAAAGTTTATGCAGGTTTACGTAAAACATAACAGTTATTGAGCCTAACTGATGCAGGTTTACGTAAAATATAAGTTATCGGGCCTAACTGATGCAAGTTTATGAGAAATAAAAGTTATTAAACCAAACTGTAATTCCAAATTAAGGCTGAATATCCTACACCAAGGTAACTCCTCTCAGAATATTAGTAAATAAATAGAAATTACTGCAAATGCAACAACAAAGTTGTTTCGTGCAAGCGATCGCTGGCTGTAGGGATACTACAACTATTACTAGCTGGCTCATGTACCAGGTGCCTCGTGTACCAGCTGGCTCGTGTACCAGGTGCCTCGTGTACCAGCTGGCTCATGTACCAGGTGCCTCGTGTACCAGCAGGCTCGTGTACCAGCT
>VCRD01006151.1:17047-29144 GCA_006783055.1 Trinorchestia longiramus
GTGTACCAGCTGGCTCATGTACCAGGTGCCCCGTGTACCAGCTGGCTCGTGTACCAGCTGGCTCATGTACCAGGTACCTCGTGTACCAGCTGGCTCGTGTACCAGCTGGCTAGTGTACTTGTGGTATGAGATGTGCCTCAGCCAAATATGAGTAGTTTCTTCATCAAAAACGCCACCTGTTACGAATTTCTTCTGTGAATAACGATACAAATAGAACACATTACAGAAAATTACATAAAGTATTACAAAGGCAAAACATTATAGACCCAAGAATTACAGCATGTCATTGCAGGTGTTTTTCTCACAGAAAAAATGACCTGAAGACAATGACCAGCTTTGATATTGAGCAAGAAATATTATTGTATAGTTTTCCCATAGGAAAACGCAGTATTTTTATTGTATTGAAATCATATTATGTTAATCTGTTGGTAAGCTTTTTAATATCCTCTTACTTTCAGTTCAATAAATCTCTTATCGATCCACTCCAAACGACTTCATGGCTTCCTCTTTCTTTTGAAGTACGATTCACCCAATAAAAAATATTTTCTGTGTATAATTTCTAATTGAGTTCATCTTTCTAAATCAATGGAACAATATTGTATATTCTGTAGTGAAAGATCGTCCATAAGTTTCTTAGGATGTATGTACATACATTAGGAATAACTCAGTTTAGTTTGTTGTTACAAATGTTGAATCAAAAAGTTAAGTAAACTTGCACGAAAGGTGAGTAAAGATGAGTGCTAATTTGAAAAATACTTTGTTCAGTAGAAAAATACTATAGTCCTCATAAAGAAAAAAAAAAGAAAAAACTGTGAAAACTTCCGACTATTCCCCGTAGACTTTTAATCCTCCAATCTTCTCCTCAAGCTCACCACGGTCGGAGCTCTCAAAAATTTATCAAAATAATCGTCCATTTCGGTGCATCATTAATGTCATTACGTGCATAATTTTTCAACGAACCATTGTAAGTTGCTAGCAGGGAAATATGGGGCGCATTTAGTGGGCTACAATGGGAGTATGAATGCAAAAACCCGATGCTAATTGAATCTCCCTATAATACACGAGAAAAAAATTGGCATGGAATATAAAAAATTAAATTAAGCGAAAGCAAACAATTACTAATAATAGGGAAAAAAGTCATATGTGTAACTAATGCGGTGCACCTTAAGAGACAAATTTTGAACTAAAAGTGAATAAAATTGTAATTTAAATAGCGATGTAAACAGTTAAAAAAACACATGAAATTAAGTTCACCTTTTTTTGTGTTTTTCAGTGCTTCCTGATCTATTAATGCAGCAATATTTATATAGCCTCAATAAGGGCTTATCAAAGTCCTCTGTTGCCAGTGCGTAGTTTAAGATTTACGCACGCAATCTAACTCAAACAAGAATCTGAAGTATCACACAGTTCTGGCTTGCAACACCAAAAACACAAATTTTTAGCCCTTTTATGTTAATGTATTTTAGGATTTTAACCACTTCAAAATTTTAATGATTACTTCTACTCAGAAACAAAGCCTTCATGTGCAATGTGACCAAATTAAGAATTACATGCAGCATCTGGCAGAGCTCCCAGCTGGTACAAAAGAGACTCTGCTCTCTAACATTAGAGTGCCAGCTGGTACAAAAGTGACTCTGCTCTCTAACATTGGAGTGCCAGCTGGTACAAAAGTGACTGTGCTCTCTAACATTGGAGTGCCAGCTGGTACAAAAGTGACTGTGCTCTCTAACATTGGAGTGCCAGCTGGTACAAAAGTGACTCTGCTCTCTAACATTGGAGTGCCAGCTGGTACAAAAGTGACTCTGCTCTCTAACATTGGAGTGCCAGCTGGTGAAGAAAAGACTCTACTCTCTAACATTCAACACAACATTGCAAAACAACTTCTGCTCTGCAAGGTTGGAACAACTCTTTGGATCACACAGCCATTGATCAAACGTGACTACAAACAACGAGCAGCAAAGTAACCACTCAGCTAATTCTAATGCAAACTAATGCTGCTATAAACTAATGAAAATATGAATTAATACCAATGTAAATTAATGCAAATGTAAACACACACAAATGTAAACTAATGCAAGTATACGCTAATGCAAATGTAAACACTTGTGCAAGTGTAGACATAGGAGCATGTGGCAGGAATATCCAGCACGCGTTCGACATTTTTCCAGAACACTATCATCAAAAATAAAAATGCTGTTTTTTTCTGAGCCCGAGGAAGTATAATGTACACGCAACTCAGTAAATACTTTTGAAATTTTTGTCTCACTTGCATGCAAATTCATTACATGGTGTCAAAAAAATTCCCACAAACTTCAATAAATTCCCCAAAAAAATCCACAAATTTCCTACATACTTTAAAAAATCCCTACACGATGTCAACAAATTCCCAAGAAACTTCATGAAATTCCTACATAACTTTAATAAATTTCCCTGAAACTGAAAGAGATTCCCCAAAGCATTTCATTTTCAAATCTCACACTGGGAATTGCACCAGCTGGAAATTCACTAAACTTCGCATGTCTTGAAAATCTTTTGTTCCGGGCACTAGCTCCCATTTAAGTCCCTTGTGAAGTGGCACAGAAGACACGGCTCGTATAAAGCAGGGATTAGAACTTCATAAGTGCCAAAGCATTGACTCAATGCACAAAGTTGAGATGAAATTATGGCGAAGTGAGCATCGAGTTACTCATTTGTTTAAAATGAATGAAAAACGACCCCATCTGCCTTGATGTGGGGCACGGCTAGAATCATTCATCAACATAACAAATTTGGTTTTATCTGCGTCCCTTTAGTTGTTGTTTCGAATTAAAATATAAACTGAAGGGTGTGCATGTGCCACATGAAGTAATTAATGCAACAAACACATTTTTCAAAGCCAAATTTTCCTTTAAAGTTTTCTTTTTCTCACTTGGTGTCTGATCTATTAATCCATACATCGTAAAATAAATTAAAACCACAGGTGTTACGTGCTATTTGAGATTGTACACTACCACACTAACCAACCTCCTATCTTATGCTGTACCTCACCGACTACCATGTACACTACCTTATTAACTACTTTCTACCATATACACTACCTCACTAACTACCTTCTCCTATGTACATTACTTCATTAACTAATCGTCTCATTAGTTTTTCACCTATTTATTTCGCGAGTGCCCTAACACAGACTGTCAAATGTCAGCTAGTGACTCACTTGCTTTCTTACTCATTTGTGTCGAAGTGTTCATGGGCTTCAACCATCACTCGTAAAGCATCAGTATACCTTTCTCAGCTGCATCAAGTCATCAACAGCTGCATCAAGTCATCAGCAGCTGCATCAAGTCATCAGCAGCTGCATCGTCCATCAGCAGCTGCATCAACTTAGAACAAACCATCAAACACGCCTGTGCAGTGTTCTACACTGAACATCAGCCTGCATCAGCACGCTGGCCTGCAGTGAACATCAGCCTGCAGTGAACATCAGCCTGCAGTGAACATCAGCCTGCATCAGCACGCTGGCCTGCAGTGAACATCAGCCTGCATCAGCACGCTGGCCTGCAGTGAACATCAGCCTGCAGTGAACATCAGCCTGCAGTGAACATCAGCCTGCATCAGCACGTTGGCCTGCACTGAACATCAGCCTGCATCATTACGCTGGTTTTGGTTAGGCTGCATTAACCTCTGTCACAACCTTGAGCTACACAAGGACGACCATGATGCTCCATTTTTGTGCCCTGGACAAATTTTGTCGTCGGAGCTGGAGGCGACGTGGCCATAAGGCGCGCATATGGACCGTGTCCGCTGTCCTGGTATCTTAGCTACGCTCTGTTAGCTCGTCTTAATGAGGTCCTCCAGCTGGTGCTCTCTCACTGATGAAACCAGCTGAGCGAACAGTCTGGCTTATGATGACCTACCTATCATAGTGATGCTCGAGTTCATGTATGTGCTCACTGCAAACCACTCACTGCCATTACAGCTGGTCAATTGCAGTTCTACGCTAAGTCATTTTATAAATAATGAAACAGCACTATCTCTATGACTTCGCAGTCTAATTTTGGGAAATGTTTTTCCAGAAGTAGACTGATAAATGTGTTTACACTATTTTTAGTTGACAATTGTCTAAATGGCCACAAATCATCATACACTACTACCTCTCTTCGTATCTCTATCATTAAATTTTGATTCTAATGCACTTTTAATTTACAGAAACCAATCTTATACTCAATGGACTCTAAAATTATACCTATCACACGTCTCCTCAGCTAACCTTCACTGCTCTACACAATGGCAGACAAACGCAGACCTCCCGTGCGTGTTAAGTGCCGATAATTAAGGTAGTTCTTTTGCGGTGAGCATTAGTTGGATGAGGTTTCCCTTCATTTCACCTCGTAAACAAAAGGAATCCCTGGTTATAAACTCAGTTCATTTCTTTTTATTACTCTTGAAAGCCTTTTTGAAGGGACTCGAAGGTTAGTCTGATCCCAGACTTTTCAATTTCTGTAAGTAGAAGTAAAGTTAATGGCTACGGAAATTGTTGCAATCAAATATTATCTTCGAAATATGAGAGCATCGGCGAACTGCTAGAAGATGTGTTATACATTACATGCACGAGTAATTACTTCAATAATCATTTTTATTTCAAGAAAAATCTGCACTTTGTAAATATTTGCGGGGGCGAAGAAATAATTGAGTATTGTAGTTCCAAGTGCACAACCACTTCTTACACACAATTACTCGGGTATATTCAAATATCATGAAGAACTGTTCATGGCAAACATTTTTAACATGAAAACACAAAAAAATATTCGTAAGAAGGTACCAAATTACAAGCAAAGTGACTGTATTCATTCATTTTAGATACCTATTAAGAAAAAGAAGTACAAACAGAGGCAGACGGTTTTAGTAAGCACTGCTATGCAAGGTCGGTCAACGTATGTCAAATAATTCCCGAAATTTTACTGCAGATTAAAAGCAGGTGTAACTAAGGTAAATATCGCAATTAATGAGCGTAAATTGCAGGAATTTTGTCTGCATGATAGCTTTTGTAAAAAATATTTCTTTGCTGAATGAATAAGTAATTGTTGCAAGACTCGTGACCAGGTTAGTATATGTATATTTGCGTATAACTGTGATAAAAGTAACATATTGATGACTGAGTTATACATTTTAGATAGTCAAACGATAAAAAGGCAGTAACTTGCGATACTAAATGGAGGGACATTGTTTGAAACATGGTCGGAATTATAAACTTTGTTGCCAGAGAAATGAATACGCAAGCAATATGTACAATATATGATAGTAGGTGAAATGAAATGACATCTAATTACGGCTCGAAACGAACAGTTACGCAAATCAAAATTACTTCTGATGGTGAAATGATAGACTGCAAAAATTTATTAGTGATATATGCATGAGAACTACGGAAAATTTCCGCTGTAAGGGTAAAAACTGTTGGGTCATCTCGAAAACTGCAGTATAGCTCTTAGAATAACTGCTCAACGGTTACAAAATCACTGATGTGAAGAACTGTAGAGTAACTCTTCAGGGCAACAGAACTAACTATCTACAGCTGTGTTTTCTAACCTCCGTATTTTGCCACTAAGGAGCGCAAAACGCAGAAAGACATTTTCTGTGCTGACTGCGTATGAAATTCATAAAAAAATTAGATAGAAAGAACAATTATTCTTACCTGCATCTGTTCCATGAGTGTGATATCCGGGTATTAATGATTGCCTAATTGTAAGCTAAGTTAATTAAAGTTATATCAAGTTCTTAGCCTAATTGTAAGGTAAAGTTTCGGAAGTTTACAGAGGCGACATACATAGTCATGTAAGGTGATAACGAGCAACTATGCAAGTATAGGATCAATACATTAAAAAGATGATAGTTTTTATTTAAAATGATTCATACGTATGCATTCGATATTTTAAAATTTTACAATCATAAACCAATAGTTAGCTTCAAAATAGCTGGAAATTGTAAATCATTTTGGACAGTACAAAATTTTGTGAGCTTATATATCATAAACAATTGTTGGCAATAAACATTTTTTACCATAATCTTGTTTTTCTATAAAAAATTGTGAACAAATAATGAAATTATTGGTTGAATAAGTTATTAAAAAACTTAAAACAAGACACGAAATCGCTGGAAAAAAGTTTACCTAATTCTTCTGACATATGAAAAAGTTTAGCATATTGAAAAGCGTTTAAATACAGCAATTTAGGCAGCTTGTGAGCTCATAGGACCAAGTCTCAAAGCCCAGCATGTGCGTTGTTTTGCTGCCATTTGCCTCGCTAATTGAAATTCCGCCACTTTAATTCCACCTAATTTTATGTCCCTGGTAAAAACAACGGGAAATGCCGGCTTTATTTAATTAAATTTTGTTTTGTTCAACTCACGTGTTTTAAATTTCGTTGTATAATTTTATCGGAAATCGCAATGTTGGGGTGAGAGATCATTTGACTTTCCACACAGTCACCAAATATTTGTTCTAGTGGCACATAACATGGAAATGACTGTTCCTCTTTTACTGATAGAATAGAATAGAATAGAATGAGGCTATAGGAACGAACCTTCTGGCCCATTCTTGGGTCGGATAATTACTTCGATAATTATTCGGTTGTTTACCCAAGTCCCATGCCGTATTTCTAGCCGCGTCAACCATGTCGGCAGCGGGATTCGAACCCGGGTCTTTCCGCTCGCAAGCAGATTCGCTCACCAGTCGACCAAGCTGGTGGTAGTCGACCAAGCTGATCGTATTCAACCAGTTACAACCGTGTTCATATAGATCTAACCTTAAGTTTAAAACGTGTTAGAAACCTTACCTTAAGGTATTCTTATAGGATCCATTGTGATCACTATAATACATAAATGTTTTTGTGTGATTTGAAATCATTCATACTGATAGTGAACGCCCGGCTCCAGCTGAAAACAGTGTGATATTTATTAAACTTTTAGTGAATGCACGTATAAAGTTCACTGTCTGTGAAAGAAAAAGCAAAGGTTGGACGAGGTAATTTGAAAAACAGTAAATATAATTTTTAAAATGTCTATTCCTCAAGGGAGTCAGCTCTGAAATCTATTTTTTCCGTGCGGTTAAACGTTTATTAAAATTTCACTGAAATTGAAACGTCAGTAATTGAAACGATGATGTTAATTGGAAAATTGATACCAACAGTCACATGTGATATTTTTATCAGTGAAATTTATAAACGCAGAAAATAAGAAATCTATTGATGCTTTAAAACATTTTACAATAAATTTTGAAAATCATCGAATTGTTGCACAAAGTTTCTGCACAGTACGAGATATAAATGAAGAAATGTGAACTTGTAATTCAGTGGTTCGTTAATTTTCCATTTTACAGCCGCATTCCGCAAAGCATTGAGCTTTGCATTGCCTGCATTTTTATGTACCTCTATTAATTCCCGAAAAAATCTGGAAAATCCTGACCAGAATGTAGTTAGCGCTCGAGACCCTTCTCTACTTTGAATAATAGCGTCCTAATTGTGGACTAGATACTGAATAAAATAGAGATACCAAAAAAAGGCGAAAATATTAATTCGTTGTTCAGTACCACAAAAAAAGGACAGTAGAACAAATGTTTCCTCATTTCTGCTTAGTTCTAATTTTGAAAAACAGTATTAATTTTAGTAAAGTAACTGCTACAAAATAAAAATGGCACAAATTAAAACAGCTCTAGAAAGCGTGTCTTGCCATGGCTGTAAATTAAAATAGAAATGTACCAGAAGCCCGTCATCTATTTAAAGTCGAAAAAATACTATTAATTTATCGAATGACTTTCATCACAGTGTAAAAGAGCTACACATCGTGCACGTTCTGAAAAGGTTTTTATTCTTTTCACTGATTTATGAAAAACATTTTCCCAAACAGCAGCAGGAAAGATGACGATTTCTACCGAAAATAACGTGACTGCAAAATTAATATCTTGAATTTTTTTCTTGGAGCGTTAGCGTACAACATCAAATTCCACTCACATTTTGCAAGCTCGTTTTCAATAACCGTTCATCACCGCTGTATAGTAGGGCAGAAAGTGGGTTGTTTTTCCGCAGACTTGCAGCCAGACTGCGCTGCCTCCAGCCCCGATGCGACGCTACGAGCCAAATATTGTTATTGTTTACGGAAAATACCAAGCTGGGCTGCACATACTGCCTTATTTTTCTTATGTAGACGTAGTGTCGTTTAAATATTACATGTACGTGCATAAATTATCATTTTTAAGTCGTTTCTCACTACTGGAAAAACAACAACACTGCCACAATACAGCACGACAACTGTAATTGAAGTAAATGGATTACTGGAAGAATGCTGCAGCTTAATTAGCATTTCTTTTCGAGCTTTATTGACTTTTGAGGTGAGGGTCATTGTTAAGTGAGGGGAACATTGTTCTAAGGCTGCGCGAAAATGACGATTTCAAAAAATTGGGGCCTGTGATGGAGGACGTAATGAAACCTTAACAAAGTCAATGCAAAAGTAAACATTGACAAAATGCGAAAAAAATTATGCACACCGGTAAAAGTGTTGCAGTTGAGTTCAATTTTTAATTTATATATCGTAAATGATTTATTCTAGACATTTAAAATATTAACAATAGTGAGAGAAAAATATATCTGAGAATATATCTGCTACATAAAATATGAAATTTGACAGCGGACTGACATATCTTCTTTATTTCGTTGTAGATTCTTAGAAACGTAGGTGCACCTTTCATGAACGTGATGTACGTTTGCAGAAGTTAATTCACTGCGGATTAGATCAGTAGCAAAAATCAAAATATTTTTCAATCATTTTAGAGATGAGAAAAACTGGAAAAAAAACACAAAGACGAAAATTTCGATTAAATTCGAAAGATTAAAGAAGTGACGACGAAAATTCTTCAATGACTTAGGAGCTCCAACGAAGCGAGTCCAGATAATGCAAATAGTTAAGAAACAAGAAATTAAAAAAACTTAAAAATTGCAGTGAATTCCTTGTATCGCAAGAAAATATTATATTACACCAATTATTGAAAAATGTAGAACTGCAAACCTGCCGTGAATTGAGTGAACAGCAAACAGCTTAAGCCTCACGAGGCTGTGCAGTGCTAGTGTCTCACTCTCCCCGCCTCACGAGGCTGTGCAGTGCTAGCGCCTCACTCTCCCCGCCTCACGAGGCTGTGCAGTGCTAGTGCCTNTTCAATGACTTAGGAGCTCCAACGAAGCGAGTCCAGATAATGCAAATAGTTAAGAAACAAGAAATTAAAAAAACTTAAAAATTGCTGTGAATTCCTTGTAGCGCAAGAAAATATTATATTACACCAATTATTGAAAAATGTAGAACTGCAAACCTGCCTTGAATTGAGTGAACAGCTAACAGCTTAAGCCTCACGAGGCTGTGCAGTGCTAGTGCCTCACTCTCCCCGCCTCACGAGGCTGTGCAGTGCTAGTGCCTCACTCTCCCTGCCTCACGAGGCTGTGCAGTGCTAGCGCCTCACTCTCCCCGCCTCACGAGGCTGTGCAGTGCTAGCGCCTCACTCTCCCCGCCTCACGAGGCTGTGCAGTGCTAGCGCCTCACTCTCCCCGCCTCACGAGGCTGTACTGAGCCTCACAATCAATAACTATGCGGATTAATTACTACTCGTCTAGCTTCACTCAGTAAGTCAGAGCAAGTCTCGTCTCTGGTTTCTTTTGATTCTCGATACTCACAGCTCCGCGTGCAGCTACGGACGATCATCTAGCCCAGTGTTTCTCTAGGTTTTTTCAATCACCGCCCCCTTAGGACATTATTTGATTTTCCACCGGCCCCTAATGATTACATTACTGTATATTACGCAGTTATATACGCCTTCCATTCAAGGCATACCCTCCTACCGCCCCCTTGCATTTCCTCGACGCTGCCAGGGACCACTTTGAGAAACGCTGAATTCTAGCTTATATGAGATCCCTGTACTGCAATCAGGAACATGAAAAATGATAGTATGGAAACACTGCGGTACAACATAAAAGTCAATAACGAATAAAAAATGACATACATTAGCAATTTTCCTACATTGCAGGTGGACTATTCAGAAATAAGATTACAACATTTCTAGAAGGAAAAACTACGCTGTTCTCTCGCTCCAGTAGTCCTGCTTACAATGAGTAGAAACACAAGATGTATTAACTTTTCTATTTAGTAGAAAATTTAGTCATGTCATGAACAGTAGAGTCAGCACTAGAAATAGAACCCTACACTCGCGCGTGCGCAGTAGGCATACCGCCCACCCAACTCAGTCACCAGGATGACGACCCAAATAAACATGGATAAGAAACAATTGAGTGATCATCACTATAAAAGGAAAAAGGAACGCCATGAGGCACCTGAGCCTCGATTTGCGCTTTATTCTTTTAGCATTACGTCACGGCAGCTCCGTAATTGTCTGCTAAAAACAGTGAAATGCTGTAAATTAAACATGAAAGTGGCCCTCATTTTTGATGAATTAAATTAGATCAGTAATTATGAAATCGTGTAGTTGCAGAACACACCTGCGTTCCAGTGCTTTAAACCTTGTTCATGCCCTGCACGTCACCATACTATTCCTATGACTAGTACGAGTATGACTAGTATGACCATGACTAGTACAAGTATGACTAGTATGAGCATGACTAGTACATGTATGACTAGTCTCAGTCATACTCATAAGTAGTCTGAGTGGCACCACTTTCAACTTTGTGTAATCATCTGAATAATAGAAAAAACAATTAATTAAATAATTAATTAATTAATTATATATACTTAGACACTCACTAGTCATTTATCATTTAAAATACTTGTACACATTTGTTTTAATTTATTCACTCATTGTTTTTTGAAGTAAATGCATTATTTGCATGGACATTATATCCATCCATTATATTTCCGATTTAATTCGTGTTGAATTATTTGAGAGATATCAAATTCTTACTGCCCTCAGCATGTGCCACAAACTTTACTGAGAACTTTTACAGCAAAATCATTCTGTTCAACCCAAAATCTGAGCCTATAATATTGAACTCTGTGAATACTCCAGTTGATTTCATCTCCCTGGTCGATTAGGAAACTAGACGCTCGTCAACGACAAAAATTCCCTTATAGTCCACGGATACAACATTCCATGTTTCATTTACTCACTTCGAGTTACCCTATGGAGGAAATTTATTTGAAAATATTTTATTCACTAAATGCCAAGTGGAACTGGACTTAGTTATTGACATCAAGATCATATAACTTTGTTATGAGCTTACTAGCTTCATCTAAAGTTGCAAATTAGTTCCGTGAAAAGAAGCTTCGTAAACAAGGCCAAAGAAATCCATTACCCCATTTGTCCTCGCATACTTTATAAGACTTAACTGATGACTATGTAGTTACTTCATTTAAGCTTGCACCTTAAGCCATTCTAATAAGGTGATGTGGCCTACTCAGTGACTTCATCTGCCATCGCTTAGTGTCACGAGCTTCAACTTTTGCCGTAATTTCCTCGAGGAGAAAGCGTGTAACACATCAAAGCCTTCATGTCTCATCCCACGAGTTAATTTTTCGCTTCTTACTGCTTATGCTCACCAGCGTGAGCACAGAAGCGCTTGAAGTGCAGCGGTGCTAGCGAGGATTATTACTTCCACTAGAAATTTTGTATTAAATATTAATCGTGCATGTGTCAAATTGAATATCAAGTAGAACGGATATGCAAATAAAAGTTTATATTAGAGGGCATGCAGATACGTTATTGGGTATATAAAACTTACATGCTGTAGTACAAATGCAGCATGCAAATTTGGAAAGACTATTAACGAAATCATACTCATGGTCTGTCTCGCGACGAAGTTCTAAATATTTCATAAAATAATTTACACTAATACAATATTATGCAGAACAATGCCTGCATTCTGGATTTTTATTTACCGAATACGCAGATTTTTTTGCAGTAGTCTAAAAGTTCAAGTCCCTATGAGCTAGAAGAAGAATATAAACACTGACACCTACACATTGTGGCACTTCTACTTTTGTCCATGAACGCACTTCTGTACCTTCACTTCTGTCCATCCACGCACTTCTGTACCTTCACTTCTGTCCATCCACGCACTTCTGTACCTTCACT